>JAYMFT010019132.1:0-12946 GCA_038088735.1 Panulirus argus
CTCTCTCTCTCTCTCTCTCTCTCTCTCTCTCTCTCTCTCTCTCTCTCTCTCTCTCTCTCTCTCCTCTCTCTTTCTCTCTCTCTCTCTCGTTCGCAAGAACGGCATAGTTTTTCCCTGGGCACAAAAAGGAGGGAGAAACTCAAATATTAAAGAATAAGAGTCTTCAGATTTGTTCATTTAAGGCTTCCTGTTCTGCTGGCATGTCGGGTCTGATTTTTTCCAAAACCTGTTGCCAGCCAAATGGGTTTTCGGCAATCTTTATCAGGCAGGGAAGTAACTGTGGATTGGAACTTGCCCATTATTACGGTACAGTCAGAGACTGGAAGCCTCCCATTGTTCCTGTGCAATCAGGGACTGGAAACTGCCCATTGTTAATGTACAAACGACAGCTATAATTGGAAAGGAGTGTACAGATCTCTAGATGGAAATGAATTTATAACAGCCAGAAAGCCTGTCGTAGCAGCAGATGCTGCTTTGCCAGTTTACTGGAAATTTTGTTTTACACACACACACACACACACACACACACCCAGCCGGACACAACATATTTCCCGCGCTGCTCTCGGTCACCCGGGCCCGGTAGTGCGAGGGCCTTTGTTACCTGGAAGCGCAAATGGCTTTAGTGTTATCCAGCGACAAGCGTTGAATCCGCTGGAAAGGAGAGGTGATGTGTCTCCCGAGCGACGCTGTGGCGGTGGCCTTGGTGGCTCGCCACCACGGACAGGACGGATGGGAGAAGAGTAGTGTTCAGAGCTCTTGAAACGAGAGGGTGTTGAGCCAGCGTGTTGTTGGGGGCGTGTGATGAAGCTGGAAATTCGTATCCCGTTCTGTGCCGGTGAGAGTTCAGGACTAGTTGGTACGAGGGAGGCCCCTGGGTCTTCTGTAGAAGAGATCAGGGAACGAACACTCATTTCTTCGTCTCTTCAGACTGACTTATCTTACAAAGCCGTTGCAAACTTTTTTTTTTCTTGTGGAAGTTCTGTGAACATGTTATCGAGATTATTCTAACAGCACGGAAGTTTGCAAGAAAGAAAACAGAGGCAGGGTGGTAGCTTTTGTGTTGTTGTTAGTGATATGGTGGCAAAGTAGTAGTAGTAGTTGTAGTAGTAGTAGTAGAAGTAGTAGTAATAGTAGTAATAGTAGTGGTAGTAGTAGTAGTAGTAGTATGGGCATTTTACTGACTAAATAAGAACCCGTAAACTCACAGATTCTCACGATTTTCTTAATGTTTATGATTATTGAAGTCCAGGCACGTGTCGGTGTTCGCGACCGTGGACTTAGTTAGGTACTCACAATACTGGCAGTTCTGCCGAAGGTGAATATCAGGACCAGCCTAGTCTTGGTGGTGATGCTGCCTATATGCGGCTCCTCATTCTGCTGCAGGGTGCAACAAGAGCAGCTGATCGATTCTGATGATGCCACCCGTGCAACTCACGGATATTCTCCAGTCGAGGAGGAAAAGTGGGATTTCTCGCCACGCTCCTCTCCAGGGTACAATAAACATACCTCCAGGCTGCAGATGCTAGCGAGTAAGGTCATCCAGATCAACCGGCTGTCGCATGATTCAGCAGAAGGGAAATTCTATTGTAGAGTTTGTCGATGGTTCTCAGCAAACCGCCCGAGTGATCTTCCTTTTGGAGTTAGGGACGACTCTCGCGTAGCTCGTCAGACTTGACTGTCAAGGGCCGCCCGAGCTTCTAATGACCATCCTTGATGCTTGTTGACACTCATTTCCGGAATGCGTGAGGAGACGATGATAGTGTCATTGACGCCACGGTTGAATACGTCTTTACGTCTGGTACATGAACGTGATATTCGTAAAGCTGTCAACTGCATCTTTAGCATGCATTCATTTAAGCTTATCGCTGGCTAAGGTATTTGAGCTGTCGTGGACGTCATGAGAGCTCACATTGCCTGTGCGATGCTTGTTAAAGCCACGGACAATTTTTTCCCGGAGGTGGGTATTACTCTCGTTCAGCTGGGACTCGCCCCTCCAGGCAAAAGTTGAACGATCCACTGAATTATCCGGAAGCCGAGGGAGAAGCAAAGGTCGTTCTGTCACTTTCCTCAGCAGAAGATCACTGTCGACAGTATCACGCTGATTCGGGCTGGACTGATCCAAGAGATAAAGATCGTGAAGACTGTTAGTGAGGACTGTGTGACGTTCTGTGGGGATGGCACAGTTGACCTATTCGGGACCTGGCCCGATGAACGGTGCGAGGTTTGTTGCCGGCGGTGGGAAAAGTTTCAAGAAAGACTTTTGCGCCTCGAGATAATCCCCAAGGGGAAGGGAGAGGCTCCCTGGAAGTAGTTTATATCTGCAGGAGTTCAAGAGCATAGGTCTGGACATCACAACATCTCACCAGCCTGCCTCTGAATGGAGCCACGGTGGAGTTAGACAGTGCAAAAAGCGCCATAATGATCACGTGCCTTCTGGCGACGTGGCTTGAGTTTTTGTACATCAGGAGAGCTCTAGTTGTTGCTCCAGTGTTCCCTACAGCAAACGTACTCTCTTCACTGACACATCACGGAGGACATTGGAGAAATGGACTCGTGCACACTGGAAGTGAACAAAGAAGGAGAAGCAGCTCGTATCTGTGGGTAATACGTGACGGCGTGTCGCCATTCAAGACTTGCAGATGGATATGGGAGGAACCCACGAGCTGCCACGTTCTGACCGGCACGTTCTCACTGGCAGTGTGTGTGTGTGTGGATGGAAGGTGAGCTGAACGCGACCACCACCATCACCAACGCCCGGTAATTCTGCCGACACCCTGAGCCAGAGTGATGTGAGGCTGAACCAACTGGTTGAATTTCCCCGATTCGCTTCGCTCCCGCGGCCATCATTCTGAAGAGCGTGTTGAAACCCCGTGATATCCTGTAACTACGTACCTGCAGCTTTGTGGTCCGGAGGTAAATCCAAGCCGTTGGGCCTTCTGAACAATGAAATGAACGTGCGAGAGAGGCCGAGATATCCAGCTCAGGTGAGAGATTCCAGTGTGCAGATAAATGTCGCGAGGGAGTCCACCAGCGTCTGCGTTGTGGATGATGATGAGTATTCCGATTCCGTTATCGTGCTTCAAGAGTAATTACCGACCTGTGGCTCATCCCAAAAGAAACACGGTTTAGTCGATGAACGAACAATGGATGGACGTGTCAGTGTAATGGATCCGACAGAAAACCTCGCGCGAAAAAGAAATGTGTCTGCCTGCACCTCTCAACTGATCGACCGAACCGGAATATATCACACCAGTTTAATGAGAAGGAAAAGAAGTTCTTCACACTGCAAGGAACTCTAGTGTCTGAACCAGAGACTGCAATGGTGTTTCATATGTGACTGCATTTTCGTCACCGTGTCCTCCTGAACTGACTGAGGTGGTTGACATGGAGCTGAAAAACGAACTCGCCAATTGACTATGAGACATTTAACAACAAGAAACTTGCTGAGAAGTCTTCAGAGATATATACGTAAAAAAATTGATGTTTTTATTATATATATATATATATATATATATATATATATATATATATATATTTATATATTCCCGGTGTCCAAAAGACCTCTGTCTCTCGGTTTTTTACTTGTCTCCTTTGGTGTGTGTGTGTGTTTAAAACTGAGGGTCCGCTTTTACAACACAGCCTTTGTGAGTGGACCTCCGTGGGGAACTGCCAAGAAGAAGGCCCAGTTACAAAGACACTGTTGCGCGCGCGGCCTCACGGATTTTAAACTTACACCAAGAAAAATAATAAAAAAAGATATATGTATCAAGGGAGAAGTTTTATTTGTCCGTTTATATGTGTGTGTCTGTCCGGTTTCAGCAGACGAGACAGCAGCAGTATTGTCAGTGCAGGAAAGAAGAGAAGGGAAAGGTAAATCCACCAAAAAGCTGTTAAGATATTTTTGAGTCCCAAACACCCTCTCTCTTATCCGCGTGAGTGGAGTTCAGTCCTTCATTATGGTGGTGCTTAGTGGGGTCCCTTGAATCAAAGATCTGGTCTTGGGAATGAGTAGATGTCAAGGCCCCAGGGCAGGAGTCTTGAGAGTCTGAGTTATTAGACCAGTTTGTGAAAGGGACCAACAGTGGTAGTTCACAGACACTCACATGACGTTAGGGTTTGAAGGTCCAGGGTTCAGAAGAAAGCTCAGCAGGCGCGTCGAAGTAGACATATTCTACCTTTGGAAACGGAAAGATAGTTGTAGATTATACTTACTGTAAAAGAAAGGATATATTACTAGAAACATCAGTAGGGCAGATTATCCTCTGAGAGAAATTTAATTTTCGTAGGAGAACTGGACAACAAATGATAAGGAGAGACTGGTAAAAAGGCTGAGGATGTTGCAGAAATTAAAGTGAACAAAAAAAGAAAAAAGAAAAAATGTCTACCGTCAGCCGGAGGAAGGGCACTTGAAAGAGCCAGCACTGTTGCTACGTCATCATCATCATCATCCCTCATCATCATCATCATCCCTACCATTACTCAGCATTAGTTAGGATCCTCATACCCACGACGCTGCCGGGTAGTGGGGACGTATTCAGATTTCTCTCATTCGCGTTAATGAAAAAAATAAGAGGGGAAAGAGGAGGAGACAATTGCTTTAAAGCCGAAAGGTTAAAAGCAGAGGGAGAATAGGTTATTGCTGCCTTTAGGGTAGAGATATTTGAGTCTAACCTGTTTAGGTTTGCTTTAAGGAGGGCAGTCCTTGCCTTGGGAGGCTGCTGACTTGCTTGCATCTTACTCCAATGCATCTGCAATTTCATTCACGCCCATTACAACACCACTATAACCTACCGCCACATTGCTAAAACCTTTCATAACGGTGCCACAACCTGCTACTGCTTCGCAGCAGTTCCGTGACCTACTTCGGCCGTTGTCGTCGCCGCGAGTCATTCCAGCAGGCTTCTTGTTGCCGTGGGGAGAGCAGGAGGGCAGATTAAGATGTGTTGGGGAGGGAGGTGCGAGAGGCGGTGGGACACGGATGGGAGGGGGTGTGGTACGAGGGAGGATAGGGGAGAAGAAAGAGGGAACAGGAGTGAGCAAGGAAAACTTTGATTGGCAAGTGTTGTGAGTGGCCGTAGAAGCAAGAGAACAGTAAAGAAGGGTTGGGCAAGCGTAGGAAGAGGTAAAGAAGAAGAAGAAGAAGAGGTTAAGGAAGAGAGAGAGAGAGAGAGAGAGAGAGAGGTTTTATCAAGAATTCAGAATGAAGCCAAGAGTCCCTAGCGATCAGTAACGTAAATCAGTTTTTTTTTAAAACACAATGAGATATTACTTTCTCTTTAACTGTTACAAAACAGATTCGCGTAAAGATAAACTTGAATAAAAATGAAAAGGAAAAAGAAAATTTTGTCATTGAAGTTGGATGTATAAAATTTCACTGACTGCATATTTGCCGGAAAAGAAAGAGGAAAAATTCTAATGATATCCATTGTAAGGCTTCAGCTGATGAATTGTAGCCATTTCATGATGGTGCAGGAAATAAACTTGGCATAGACAGACAGCTAACGTTGTTTGCCGCTTGACATAGACAGATAACAGTATTAGTGCTTGACATAAACAGACAGCTGACAGCGTTGACGTTAGGTATGAACAAAGCTAATGGTGCTCGTGCCAGACATAACAAAGCTGACAAAGTTGATGCTTGACATAATCATACAGTAAACAGTGTTGAAGTTTGGCTTAATCATGTCCTCATCTGATCATCAATTTTACTAGATTGTTAGTGTTTGATGCGGCAGTCGGGACTCGAATGTACCCTCTGATGTAATACTCTTAGCCTTTCAGAAGCGCTTGGGGGTAGGGAACGAACCGTGTGCATGGATTAGGGACTAGCTCGCAGACGGAAAGCAACGTGTGGTTCGTAAATGGCGAAGCCTCAGACTGGCTAAACGTGACGAGTGGCGTTCCGCAGGGATCGGCTCCTGTTGTGTGGTAGATAAGGAGAAAGACCAGGAGGGGAAGATGTATGGGAGGAGGAGGGTTGCGCAGATGTTCTTGTGTTCAGCTTCAAGGAAGGCTAAGTGTTTTGAGCCGACGAAGAACATGAAGACTGTAGCTGGAAGACTCGATGATGGTGCTGACGGTCCATCCAGCTTAGTTTCATCTTTTAAGTGACACTGAGAGGTTTGTTGAGTGTCAGCCTATCTAGAGGGGAGCTGGAGGTCTGGTGAGACATAGTGGGGAGATGGGACATAGATAGAAGACTGGCTGATGTGTGGTGCATGACATCTTTTTCGGTTTGGTTGACGATGACGTGGTTGATGGCAGTCCAGCTCTGGGGGGCTGTTAACGATGTTTTGGAAGACGATGTCGGTGGGAAAACTAACATCAACGCTGCCAGCAGTGGAGGAGTCGTGAGCTTAATTTCATTGGGCGGATACATCAATGTGGATGTCATACATGAAGCCGAGGAAACACCCGGGGTCCCATCTTTGTTCCCTGTGGGACGCCCTCCACAGGCGGGGTACTGGAAAATAGAGATGGCTGGTCCTCCTCGGAAGTGTGCAGAGTGACGACTCTCACTGAGGATGTCTGGAAGTCATGGAATGAGACTTCACCGCATCACAACTTTGATGGATTTGATATATTTTTTCAGTTATAACTGACTAGGTCAAAGGCAAGTTTGAATGTCTGCCTACATTCATATGTGTGTGTGTTTGTGTGTGTGTGTGTCTTTCTTTTGTGTTTGTCTTGTGCCCTCGCCTTGATCTTAGGCTCTTTTGTGATTAATTAACTAGTCACTGTTATGACCTCCCCAGTTCTGTAATTTCTCAGCTGTATATTTGCATCCGAATGGCTGCCTGAGTTCAGTAAACCTTTCTCTAGTGTTTTCTTATTTACGATATTGTTCCAGTGTCCTCGACGGCGTCTTTGTTCCATTTGTTGTTGATGTTTAAACCTCGTCCTCACGATGTGAACGCAGTAGCTCTTGGCTTATACGCATAACATATGTTCGTTTTGCCTTGGATGTAAATCCCGTAGTGGAAGCATAGAACTGGACCTCTTGCTTTTTGATTCCTACGTGTGGCCTTTACTGTAAGTCTCTGGAAGTTACAGTTTCCAGTACTGGAGTGTGGGTGAGATGATAACGCGTCAGTATGGAAATATCTCCGACCCGCCTCGTACTCTGTATTTGCTTCCATGACCTGATGCCATATACTTTATGGACGTATTATAACATCACGTGTTTCGGACAGTCTTTCTTTTTTTTCCAGTTTTGCCCTTCTTCAGGCTTCAGCCATCATCTGCCTCCTGCCCTTGAGTCACCCCCGACCTTATTTCCACGCTGTACCCCCGCCGTGCGATGGTTAATCTCTGACCTGGTTACAAGCAAGAAGGGGCTCTTCCTCCTGGACCTCCTGGAGGAGGATAAATTTCAGTTTCCCTAACGTCGCTGACGTCACCCTGCTTATACACACGTTACATTTTTTTTCTTTCTTTTCTCCAGAGTGTGTGGTTCACGACTTCCTTTGCGGCTCCGTGTGTGATAATCAGATCTCGGGAAAGAGGAAAGAATCATTGTTTATTCGTCCTGCCCTATTTTTGTGAATTTTCTTAATTTGCTTTCCCCCGGCTGTCTTTTCTTTCCTACGAATCTCTCTCTCTCTCTCTCTCTCTCTCTCTCTCTCCGATGCCTTTCCTTTCCTAGACTCTTTCTCTACCTTTTCTTCCTCCTCCTCCTCCTCCTTCCCTTACTCTCCCAGGATGGCTCGTATATCCCAAGTGTTTACGAGAGGGCGTGGTGGGGCCAGAGTGTTATCCCGCTTTTGGTCAGGCTGTAAGAGGCATAAATTGGCGCCGCTACCAGCCAGCCCCCACTGTCGCCCGGCTACCTGGACGAACGCGTCTCCAGGACGTGGCTAAAATGTTTACAACGCGGAACAACATCACACACACACACACACACACACACACACACACACACACACACACACACTTAAAACATACACCGTCGTAACTCCATTTCTCAAACCAAAGTATTTGCTGGATATTCAACTGTATTACTTCATCTTACTGTTGGTTACATTACCGTAGCCTACATCTGGCTCCGTCAGCGTAGCCTACAGCTGATAGTATCACTGAATCCTACAACCGGCTCCATCACTGTAGCCTACAACTGACTCCAGCACAGTAACCTACTAATAGTTCCATCTTTGTAGCCTCCAAATGGCTCGATCGATCACTGTAGCCAGAAACTGGCTCCTTCACTGTAATTTACAGCTGGCTCCATCACTGTAGGCCAGCTGGCTCTATCGCTGTAGACCAGCTGGCTCGGTCTATGTAGACTACAACTGGCCCCATCACTGTAGTGGCCCTATTACTGTAACTTACAACCAGCTCCGTCCCTGTAGCCTTCAACATGCTCCATGACCGTAACTCACAGCTGGCTCCGTGGCTGTAGCCTGGACCGGCTCCATGTAACGCCGCAGCAGCTGGTGATCCTCCGCCGTGTGCAGCGAGGTGGAAGGGGGACGCCAGCTGGTCCCTTGTGTCGGAATATTAATGGGTGGAAGTTGCGGCTCTTGCCTTGTCTTCCCAGGCGAGTACTGTGTAAGTTCCCTCCGCCGCCGCCCTCCCTTGCACGTCCCAGGCTGCTATCTCGAGATATCCCCAGGACAGCCATCCTCGCTGTCTTGCAAGGTGAAAGCCGAATTAAGAGCTATCTTAGCTTATGATTGCGCTAGGTGTAGTCTCGTCAGGCTATGCTCAGTTCGATGACATAGTTCGAGTCTTACCCGACCTAGTCGACGTAGGTTATGAAGGTTTTGTTTACCATCTTAACAATTATCAACATAATTATTGTTTAACTGAATTTGAGGGGAAGATAAGGAAGGTAATTCTCTTATCTTATCTTAGGTGGGAACGATGGGGAGTTGATACCCTCTTCCCGGTAGGATTCGAGAGAAGACCCAACTTTCTCAAATCTCTTGTGTCGAGACGAGGGACCAGCTGGCCCACTCCCAGCTGGTCCCTCGTGTCGGCCCATCATCTGTTGTGGCACTGCCTCCCGCCAAGGTTGAGCTCCCTCTCTCTCTCTCTCTCTCTCTCTCTCTCTCTCTTAAGAGCCAGCGATGGGAAAGTGCTCTCCAAGTCGACATTTGATCCAGTGATAGGGTCAGAATGAGGAAGCCAGGCTGATGGTCAGAGTGTGGCGTAGGTCAGGGCGGGAAGCTGGGGGTGAGGGAGTTAAGAAATCTGGAATCGCTGAGCTGAGGTGAGATTGGGGGCTTCTTTAGTGAGTGGGTGGCGGCAGCGGTGAATGGAGCGAACGACTGGCGAGGGAGAGGAAGGATTTAGACAATGCTAAGGCGACAGGGACTCAACTTACAGGGAATCAACTGCCTCCTCGAAGCGAGTTATTGGCCAGAAATGGCGGAGGTACAGAGTGGTAGAGTTAGAGTGGCAAAGTGGAGATGGCACGGTCACAGAGTGGGTGGGTCTGCGTTAACGGTAAGGTAACAAGGGCGCCGGTGCCAGCCGCGGTGATAGAACTGGAATGACAGGTTGGAGATTTTTTCGTTTAAAAAGATATTTATCGTCTAGCATTTCCGTGAGAGTATGGGTGAGGGGCACGTGTCCAGGGGGGTAGGTAGAGGCAAGCATAGAGCCTGGAAGTGATGAAGTTACAGTGATAGAGAAAGATTACAGAGCCGGAGCTCCGATGATGAGGTGGTTAGCAGTGTAGAATCGACGTCGGGAAAATGGGACAAGTGGCGTTTAGAGCGCCGGATAAAACGGGACAGAAATGGAACTGAGGCGAGGGGGAAGCCGAGCGATGGAGTCTCGGCCCGGCGGAAGTCATGACTTGAAATTCTCCAGACGCATGTGGCAGACGCAGGAAAGTTAGATTAAAAGGGAAACTGTCGGGAGACAGCGTCTAGAGAACTCCCCCCCCCCCCCACTCCTCGCCCACAGCCAAAACTTACAAGTCTGACTTCACATGAGTGCCGGCCTCCGAGTAAAGGGATGGAACGGTACGTGGGGTGGTTATTTCAGTGCCATCGGTATGATCTGGGGCCTTGCGTGCGGTGGTTATTTCAGAACCATTCGTATGATTTAAGGCCGTACGTGGGGTGGTTATTTCAGTGCCATTCGTATGATCTGGGGCCGTGCATGAGGTGGTTATTTCAGCCCCGTTCGTATGAACGTTGTTGAAGACTTTTTTTCTCCCTTAGATCATGGGATGAATTGCATGTACCATGTAAACCATTTATATGTTATGAAAACTATCAAAATTCTGCTTATGTCATTCTTAAAGCCACTGCCATTCTCCGTTTTCTTTTTCTTAGGATGACTTGTGCGATATTCAAGCCGATTGTTCGTTACATCGTCTAAAGGGAATGATTGGAAGGAAAGGAAACAAAAAAGATATGAGAATGTACAGCAAATACAGAGGAATGTGGAGAATGTAGGCAGCGTTTGGGAGTCTCCACCTATTTGAAGTGTGTGTGTTAACCCGAATGACTTATCATTGAAGCCATTGTCTAGCAACTCTTGGAAATTCCTCCCTCGAGATTACATGAATTCTGTGAATTTGGGAAGATTGTGTGGGATGGAAAGCGTACGTGCAAAACTTCAAATCTTATGCCGGCGTGAGACCAGGTGATTACGAATGATACTTTTTTCCTCTCTCTCTCTCTCTCTCTCTCTCTCTCTCTCTCTCTCTTCATACTTGATCGCCGCGTCTCGCGTTAGCGTGGTAGCGTCAGGAACGGACGGAAAATAAAAAAAAAAAAAATGCCGCATCCGCTCGTATCCATCCTCTCGCTGTTATGTGTAGTGCACAGAAAGCAGTGATACTTATTGCCTTATATTATCTTCTATATATGGTTCTCGGGTTCTCTGTTTTACTTCCAGTTGCATCGACCCGTGTGAGGTATATAGTGTGTGGCATAGCGTTGGATTAGCGTTTGTCTGTCAGAAATACGAAATGTAAGAATTAACGAATATTTCAATGAAGTAAGCAGATGCGTGCGCCCCTGGGGACAAATGAAAACATGAATTTAAAAAAGACAATGGAAGAAAACAGGAAAAACATCGTCATGCATCCTGGTGCTGTCATTTTTTTTCAGTAACGCAACATTACATCTTCCTACTCTGTCCGTATTTCCGTAGGTATCAGTTGAACTGCGTAATACAGGTGGAGTGTAAAATGACACCATCACAGGATTTTTCAGTAACACTGGACTCGAGTTTATTTGATACTTTGCCATTGCTAAATCTCGTAATGAACCGTGTATGGCTCAATGCGAATTTTGTCTAACATTGAAATTACACTGTTGAAACACCCATATCGAGATAAGGCCGAGAATGTTAAAGAAAATAGTAAATAATTTTTTCCTCTGTGATATTGTAAGATAGGGTAAGACAGTCAGCCATGACTGATAAATTATCACGTAACTTTGTGGTAATTTTGAATGTAACTAATTATGTTTGAAACTATTGTGACAGTCCTAAAATTGGACATATCAAATGTTTTTATCATGGATTCATGATATTAAAACATTTCACATTTATTTTTTTAAGATGAAAACTGATTGAAGATCATCACATTTGCAGATAAGATACTTTTTTCTACGTTCTGATTAAAAGGAACCAAGATTAAACTGACCATGGCAAATAGATATGTGAAAATTAGAAAAATTAGCTCTAACTAATACATGAATATAGTATACCATGATGCATTTTAGTTTTCTTTAAAGGACGTACTTATTCTAGTTTTCTTTTATCGTATTCGACTTTTGGGGGGAACAAATATATAGTGTGTCGTACGGTTAAAAGTATTTCCTAAACCGTTAGTTGCTAGTTATCATATCACTCTAATGTGTAAACGTGCAGCTCGAAAAGGGCAAGATAAGTGAGTATACATTAAGGGTAACAGAGGGCACTGACCGTAAAGTTAAGAAGAGGTCCTGATTAAATTATCTAACAAACAACAAGGAGAAACATTAGTTATGTTTATCTCAGTATTAAATTATCTCCAGGTTTGATGAAGGGGGTTCGATTAGGTACATAAAAAGTCTTGTATTACCCTTACACGTTCTCAACCCGTGTTTAGTGTGTTCAAACGAAATATGGACTTTCAGACTTACCTGTGGGACAGGACTGACCCGTCACTCTTAACTGTGAGGCAAGATTGATTAAGAAAGTTTAATTTGCATTTCCTGCAATGACGTAGAGTAAAGAGTGATATGATCCAAGTGCCCAGGTGGATGAGAGGGCTGGACAAAGCGGCTGTTCATGAAATACTCAGAGCGTCCAACTCAGACCTTACGGTAATGATGATAAACTCGATAGATACAGAACGATTTGGAAATCATTGTTGATGAGTGGAATACGTTGCCTAATCTTGCACAAGGCTTTCACCGTCTCACTCTCTTTTTGTAACAAGCAATCCTTAATAATACCCACTCCACGTCTTCTTTGCTTGTTATCGCTTCCCCGGCTTCTCGTCTTCCCATGGCTGCCATTTGCCCTCTCTCGTTCCTCTCACTCCATTAACCTCCTTCCCAAAATATTTGCTTATTTAGTCTGAAGCGCGTCGATGCCCCATCAACCCCCCATCTGTCATCTGTTATTTGGGAGAGAAACGCGGGAGAGGGGGGACGGCGTCAGAACAGCTTATGCATTACTGGCAAACATGCGGACAGATTTCAGGTGGGTGACCGGAGATATGCCCGAGGCAGTGTGTATACTGTGGATGGGAAACCTAAACTGTGGTGTGTGTTTGAGGGATCCTAACTCTAAAGCCGTGAGGTGTAACGGTCAGCGTTCCTGACCGTGACGCCATTCACGAGCGAACAGGTTCGAACCCCGGTCGCGGCAGTTGAGCCACAGTCAACCCAGCTGTTCATCCACCCCTAAGAGGTTGGTCGATGGAATGGGTACTTGGCTAATGCTAGAATATATATATATATATATATATATATATATATATATATATATATAT
>JAYMFT010019143.1:0-16510 GCA_038088735.1 Panulirus argus
GACGTTGGGATTTAAATAACTATGTGGATTATTGGCACCTGAAGAGGCGGATTGTCTCCGCGAAACTAGTTGTGCCAAACATGTATAGATAAACTGCATGTTAAATAAAACTCTATGAACTCCTACTGAAGTGCGATTTAACCTTCACATACATGTACATACACATACATATACATGTATATATTCATACTTGCTCGCCTTCATCCATTCCTGATGCCACCCCGCCCCACAGGAAATAGCTTAAATCTATCTATATGAGTAATTCTGGATACTAAAATGACCAATATACAAGCTAGTTAAAACTAAGTCAAACATCAGATTTCTGTGTCAGTTACATTGGATTTCTAACTCTTGCCAGTCAGAGTTGGATGTCAACCTTCTTGGATCTAGTCACACACTATACCTTGACAAGGCCAAGCCTCTTATTACACATAAAAGGGCTAAGAAAAACAATTATGGTTAGTATTGTAAATGAAGGTGGAATTTGTGTTTCTCAAATAGTAGTCTTTTAAACTCTCTTTACCTTAAACTTTGCATCAATAGCTTTTTGCAGAATTGCTCGCTGTTCAGGGGACAATTCAGCATCTCGCACTTCAGCCCGGAAACTTGACACACATTTGCCTGCTTCCTCAACACTCTGTGTAAAAGATTGAGATCAAGTACTTCAGGATGAAAACTTCAAACTAATAAATAGTAATTACTTCTTTTATAAGTACAGAAAAAGCTTTATCATTAATAATCTACTACATTTTGTTAGGATATGAGAACATATTAGTTACAAATTAGGATTTCCCTTACATGTTTTACAAGATAAAGACCGAAAGAGGGGGATGGTACTTCTGATAGAGAGGCTATGGGACTATCAAAGAATTTCAGGAAGTGACTTCAAGGATGAGTTGGGCTATAATGAAAGTAAACTATGCGAGGTGGGTGATTGTCATGCATCTGGTAGTGAGAGGAGTATAGATAAAAGAGGTGCTTTTTGGAGGAGCTGAATGAATGCTATGGCAGTTTTGATGCACAGGATCATATCTTGGTGCTAAGGAATGTAAATGCAAAAGTGGGTGATGAGGCAGTTGTGGGTATAGTGGGGTGGGGTATGGAAAATCCTTATACAAATGAAAATATGGAACAGCTTTTTGTGTGCTAAAAAGGAATGGTGATTTGGAAACAGTTTGAAGAAAAAGGTGCATATGTGAATATACATGAGTGACGGGTTGGGGTCACATGGTTATTACTGGATTATGTGTTACAGCAAAGGTGTGCAAAGGAGAGGAAGTTGGATGTGAACCTGCTGAAACGGTCAGCTGGTAGGATTTCTGATCATTTCTTTGAGGCCATTGTGAAAATTTATGGTGGTTTTAGGAAATCAGGAAATGATGTGTGAAACAAGTGGTTAAATTGAGAGAGCTTTGAAAAGAGGCCTGTATACAGAGATACAAAATGAAACTGAATTAAGAATGGCACGTACATGAGCTAATGAAAGAGGGAGTGGAAGGTATATAGGTAAACACAGCTTGCATGTGTATGTGAAGTGTGTGCAGTGCACTCAGAAGGTGGAAGGTGGGTGTATGAGAAAGGGTAATATATGGTGGGATGAAGTTAAATTGCTAGGGAGAGAGAGAAGACAGGTATGGATGATGATGGTGACTGGGAGGTGTACTAGAAGCAGTAGCAAGTCAAGAGAAAGGTGAGGGTGTTGATTGAAAGGCAAACAAGAAATGGGGTAGGGAAAGTATTAATAAATTTCAGGGAGAATAAGAAATTGTGTAAGGAAGTAAACAGTGTGAGGAGAACAAAAGAACAAATGGGTACATCAGTGAAGAAAGCATATGAAGGAAGTAACAGTTAAGAGGTGAAAGAGATGGGATGAGGATTTTGAAGGATGGCTGAATATGGTATATGGTAAGGGTAGCAGATGTGGTGTGCGTACGATGAAGTGACATGCAAAGTGAGAGTCCTGCCAAATTGTTTGGTGAAAAGGAAGGAGGTAGTGAGTCTTGCTGAAGATGAAGTGTGGTAAAGCTGCATGAGTGGATGGAATTACATCTGTTTCTCAAGAAAGTGATAGTGTTACTGACTGGTTAGTCAGGATTCAGTTTTTGTATGGCCAAAGGTGAGGTACCAGAAGATTCGAAGAATGCATGTTTTGTGCCCCTATATCCAGGTAAGGGGTACAAAAGCGACTTTTATCAGTAAAAGTGTATGGGTGAGTGGAGACTGAGAAGGTAGTAGCATGCATATAACATCTGAGTGTGGATGAACACTGTGGCTTCAGAAGAGGTAGAGTACACAGTGCCTGCAGAAAAAATTGGCGTGACAGGGTCTGCGCCAGTGTTTTTCGCCCATTTGTATCACACCCCCAAAACATGTCTCTGAAACACTGAAAAATACTGGGGCAGCTCATGGATGTTGGTGGGGAGGGGGAGCCCCCAGGGTAGCAACAGGTGGCAGTCAGTCTGCCTGGAGCTATTATGGTGGGTCAATGTTTTTTGTGTTGTCCCCAGACATCTGCTTTTTACCCAACCCACATGTGCTTTGTGGTGGGTGTGTGCTGCAATGCCTGGCCCTAAGGACTTGTCTAAAGAGGATACTGCTGCTATTGTACCCTTGTAGAAGGAAGGAAAGTAAAATAAAGAAATGCCTGAAACTACAGGACTGGCACTACAAAGTGTGCAAAGACGGATGAAGTGCTTTGTTGACAGTGGAGGCACTGACATTCCTACCCAGAAGAAACGACCTGGATGACCTCATGTAACTTTCCAATGCACTCTGAAGATTATCCAAAGTCAAGTAGACAAGAATCCTTGTATTTCAGCATGACAGTTAAAGGAAGATAAACCTAGTTTACTTGGTCATGTGTCTGTACATACTATTTGTAGGTGGCTTCACGATGACTTGAAATTCAAGAGATGTATGCATCGCAAGAAACCACTTCTGACAGACTGCCAACGCAAGAACAGACTCACATTTGCCAAGAAATATTTGTAGTGGGACAATAAAAAGTTGAAGAAAGTGTTGTGGTCTGGTTATGCTACATTTGATGTTACTGGCAGCCGTAGAGGCAAAGTGCATCGAAGGCCAGGTACCGACCCATATGACCCTAAGTACATTCAAGCAACAGTAAAATTTCTAGACTCACTAATGGTTGTGGGGGGGCTTTTGGCTATAATGGTGTAGGTAGTCTTGTGTTTCTACCTCAAACTGTGACTATGAATCAGAATCGATACCTGGAGCTGTCATGTGATGAATTACCAGACTGTTTTGAGAAGACTGGCTGTGATATTTCTATGCAAGATGATGTACCATGCCATACTGCCAAATCAATACATGACTGATTTGCATTTTGTGGTGTAACATACATTCAGGACTGGACAGGTAACTCACCTGACTTTAACCCTATTGAGAACTTATAATCAATTATAAAGTCAAAGTTGTGTGGGCAGGATACATCCAGCATTCCTTAGCTACAGGCCACCATCTAGGATATTTGGGACAAGCCTGACCCCACATACTTTCAGCATCTGTTCCCAAGCACCTTCAGGATTCTATTAAGGCCAAGGGATGTTATACAAAGTTCGAGAGAGAGAGAGAGAGAGAGAGAGAGAGAGAGAAGGGGGGGTTTCAGGAGAGTTAGAAGATGTGTGATCAGGAGATTGCTTTGAAGAATATGTTTGAGAAATATATTGCTTTGAGAAACAGATGAATCTGTATGTGGCATTTTATGGCTCTGGAGAAAACATAAGATAGGGTTGGTAGAGGTGCCTTATGAAAGGTTCTATGAACATGTGAGAGTGAGGGGTTTTTAATATGTGTACAAATTGGTAGAGAGGAAAGTGAGTGGTTCAAGGTGATGTTGGGTCTGCATCAGGGGTATGTAATGTCACTATGGCTGGTTTATCTGTTAATATATGGGATGGTGAAAGAGGTGAATGGAAAGGTCTTGGAAAGATAGACAGGTATGCATTCTGTCGGGGGTTGGGGGGCCAGGGAGGTGAGTCAGCTGTTGTTTGCTAATGACATGGTACTGTTGGAAGGTTCAAGTCAGAGACTAAATGAGCTAGCATCTGAGTTTGGGAGTGTGTTTGAATGGTGAAAATTGAGAGTAAACGTGAATATAAATTAAGGTTATCAAGCTTAGCAATGGAGAGATACAGGTTAGTTGGGGTTTAAGTTTGAAAGGAGAAAACTTGGATGAACTGAGGTATTTTAAACACCTGGGAGTGGCCATGGAAGAGAATGGATTCATGGAAGCTGAAGTAAGTCACAGGAGGAGGAAGGGACAAAGGTCCTGGGACCAATAAGGAATGTGTGGGAGGGTGAAGAAGGGCATGTTTGAAGGTATAAGAGTCCTGACAGTGTTGTAACAATGTGAGGCATGGGCTATAGATGAAAAGGTGCTAAATCTGTTGTAAATAAAATGTTTGAGGTCAATATGTGATGTGAGGAGGGTTGATCAAATAAGAAATGATAGGGTAAGAGAAAGGTGTGGCAATACAAAGAGTATGACTGACAGAGTTGAAGAGACTGTGCTGAAATTATTTGAACATAAGGAAGGAATGAATGAGGACAGGTTGACAGTGAGGATATATTGCCAGAAGTGGTGGTATAAGGAGAAAGGGGAGATCAATCTGGAGATGATAAGGAAGGAAGGAATGAATGAGGGCAGGTTGACAGTGAGGATATATTTGCCAGAAGTGGAGGGGATAAGAAGAAAGGGGAGACCAATCTGGGGTGGAGTTTAAGACTGAGTTGGAAAGAGTAGCTGTTTAGTGTGTTTAGCACTTAGTGGGTTATTATAGTGTATATGTGTTTTATGTGTTCTATTTGTTGGGGGTGGAAGATCGGTGATTAGAGACTTAGAGACTGTTGAAGTGTGAGGTAAGGGTAAGCTTTTTAATTCTACATAAAGTTTGGTGGTCAGTTATGGAGTAGTTTGCATAAAAATGAGTGTCAAGCACGTTGAAGTGATTTTGCATTAGGAAGATTTTTGTTTCATTGTGTGGGATTTGAGTGTTTTTGGTTGTCTGACAACCTGTGATTATTCTGGGTTCACTATTTTTTGTGGTCTGCAATTCTGTTATATTTGACTCTGAGAGTGTGGAAGACCAGGCAGATGAGGTGATGTGTGCACAGCAGAGCATATGAACTGTTTACAGATTGTTAGATTATTATTCTTGTTCAAATCTTGTTCCAGTTAGTGTTCTAAGGGCATTTAGTTTGTGTGTTGCTTTTGTGTTGATGTTATTGGTGCGAAGAGTGAATGTCTAGTGTGTGTCATGTGTGGTACTTAGATCCCCCCCCCCCCATTCAAGGAGACTGGAACGTGTGAGCTGGATCTGTCTGTTTGGAGTTAAAACACTAACTGAAGACTTTAGTGGAGATGCAAGCATTCTGTTCTTGGTAAGCCAATGTTTCAATTGTGTAAAGCACTGCTGCATGTCTGTTGCCGATATTGCAGTTTTAAGTGTTGTGATGTGATTATAGTGTTGCCTGAATATTAAAGAAACTTCATGTTGAGGTTTGCTAAAAATAATGTAAGGTTATGTACGGAGACTGAAGAGAAATATGAAGAAAGAACAGCACCTTGGGGAACTCCAATGAAAAGTTGAAGTGTTTCAGAGGTGATGCCATTTATGAAATTGGCCAACCACTTTATATCATTGTTGTGGAGGGTGGTGTCAAGTATCTTTTATGTGAAGATATGTCAGGGAACAGAGCCAAATGCTTTGTTGATGTCTCTTGCCACTACTGTTATGCAGAAGTGGGACTGAGGTTAGTTAAAGCCATCTAGGATATGCTGTGTGAGGTCAGTGTGTAGCATGGTGGTGGAGAGCTTGGGATGTTTAGTTTTAGGGTGCTGTAGATCAGTTTTCCACAGAGTTTGAAAACCGATGACAGAAGGGAAGTAAGGCAGTAAGAGGAGTAGTTGGGTGCTTTGGAAGGTTTTAGGACACACACTGAAATTACCCAAAAAGCACTAAATAACCAATCTCCCAACTCAGTCTTGTGCTTTGGAAGGTTTTAGGACACACATTGAAATTACCCAAAAAGCACTAAATAACCAACCTCCCAACTCAGTCTTAAACTCCACCTCAGCAGATATACCTACATCAAGAGCCACACTCCCCTGGAGAACATGCATTGCACTTTTCCAACAATGCTCTGGACATCACCCATCCCTAATACACTACAAATACTGTTTCAATACATTCCAAGACCCTTTATGTCCATGACACAACTACCACAACAAAGTTTTTTTTCTCTCTCCAGTCACAGACAAAAAGTCCACATCAAGGCCAGGCCTTAATTGAAACATACAGAAATTAAAGAAAGGGGAAAAAGAAGAGGAAAGAGAAAGTATTTACAAATTTTGAAGGATGTGAAAAACCTGTCTTTTAAAATGTGCCAGGTAATAGTTATTAGGTAAGAAAATAGAGGGTAGAGAGTTCAAAAGCTTCAATATGTAGGGATAGACACAGTTATCAAAACAGCCCATCCTTGAGTTTCCAAAGGCCACACAGTAATCATGTGATGCAGCAGTTTACCAAGTACTGTATGGTCTAGCTAGTGGTGGGGGCACACAAGCAGCCAGCTCCCAGGAGCAAAAACCAAAGAAATACCTATAGAAAAGGGAAGGTAAACCAACAATGCAATGTTGGGCAGGCAGGCCTGAGAGAATTTATAAGTTGGACCACTTGCAACTCTATCAAGTAAGGATGCAGAGCTAGAACCAACCCATATGTGACAGCAGAACTCCATACAAGGATGGATCAATCCTTTTATAAATGGAGCAACTATTCAGAAGAAAAGAAATTTTGACATCTGAACAGGTGTTCCAGTCTCTTAGAGAAAGACTTAGCTCTTTCCATAATATGGGTTTTCCAAGACAGAGTGGATGTTACAGTAATACCAAGTATGTTCATTGAGTCAAGAGGTGGAATTACAGAACTGTCAAAGGAGAGAGGAAATTTGTGAGGAATTTCTGATAAAGAGATGGGCAGAAACTGGGTCTTGGAGGCATTACACATAACTAGATTTCACCTACCCAAATGAGATATCCTTTCCAAGTCTGAGTTTACTGAAGAAGTTGTGATGAGACAAGATGCAGATTGAGCGAGAGAAGGAGCAGAATTGAACAATGTGGAGGAATGCAGTGTTGAGTTGTCAACATAAGAGTGCATTTCATTATTTGTGGAAGGAAGGAGGCTGTTGATAAAGAGGATAAAAACTGTGTAGGAGACAGGACAGAACCTTTACAGACACAGCTGATGATGAAGAAAGTGAGAGCAGTTGATCCATTAACAACCACAGAAGTAGATCAACTAGATAGGATGATAGATATGAGGGAGGGAAACCGAAAGAAGGAGCTCAGAGATGAAACCTGAAGCCACACCCTGTCAAAAGCTTTGGGTATATCAAAGGCAACTACATAGGATTCCCCAAAAATCTTTTAGGAATGATGACCAAACATTAGTATGACAGGAAAGAATATCACCAGTGGATCTCACCTTACTGAAGCCAAACTGGTGATCAGAGAGAAGACTATGAGATTCAAGATGTCTGAGGATATGGGAGTTAAGGAGGGATTCAAACACTTTGGTAATGGTAGATGTCAAAGCAACAGTATGATAATTAGAGGGGTTGGAATGATCCCCCTTCTCAGGGATAGGATGTACTACAGCAAACATCAAAGAAGAACGGAAAGTTGTGCATAGTGAATAATAATACACAAATCCTTGTCTGCTAACCTTGGCAAATTCATGTGGTAGTCCTGGAGGTAGAAGAGGAGGCCTGCCATCTATAGGAGGAGTCTGGGTAAAGGGAATCACCAACAGTTGGAAATCCTCAGGGTTCATCACCTCACAAGTACCTCCCAGAACGCCTTCACTACCTGAAAATAAATGTACAATAACTTTTGAATGACAAAATTTTATCTTGGTTTTGACACAATTTTTCACAGTAGTTTAAAGAATATGGATAGCTTACACAGTCAGTCCAGCACTGTCACTGGCATCAGGATTAACAACTCAGTGGGTCAGATTTTAGCTTTAAGTGCTGATTACATTGAGTATTCATGCAGTACTGTCCTCTAACAAACATTTCCCTTGTTATAAATGAGTTCACTATAAACTAATTCTGATGTTATTGAGTAATTTATTTTCTTACCAGCTAGCTGGAACAAGAATATTGTGCACACTGTGCATTTCACACTCTGTATGACAATCGAGTGGAATGCTTTATGGGATGTGTAAAGGATATATGGAGTTGGGGGACAACTGCAAGATGGTGTGAAAGCCTTCTATAGAAGAGCAAATGCATGTGTAAGAGTGGGCAAAGAGTTGAGTGAAAGTTTAGGTGTACATGAGGGTGTGAAGCAGGGCTGCATTAAGCTATAACTAGAGACATGAGGTGCAGAGATGGAGTGTGGCAGCTAGTGACAAGCTTGTTTGCAATGATACTGTGTTGTTTTCTGAGAGTGAAGAGGAGTTGCAGAAGGGTGCAAGTGTGTTTTTTGATGTGTGTAAGTATAGGCGATTGAAGGCAAATGTGAGTAAAATACAGTAATGGTGTTTAAAAGGAAACAAAGTGAAAGTATAGATTCTGCAAAGCCCTGTAGAGTCAAAGAAGAAAGTGTTTTAAACTGTTATAGATATGGGGGAATGAAGACTGGAGGAGGTGAGAGAATTTAAATATCTGGGAGCTATCTTGGGTAAATTTGAAGAGAAGGAGGGAGAAATAAAAAAGAGAGCAGTACAAGGTAAGAAAGTCACTGGGCCCCTCCACAAAATAACGGAGGGTAGAGGTGTAAGCAAGAAAGTGAGAAGGGATCAAGGAACAGCATAGTCCTCAAGACCCTAACCTATGCAGCCAAAACATGGACATGGGATGAGTCACAAAGGTCAAGAATCCAGGCTGCGGAAATGAGTTATTTAAGAGGAGCATGCAGTATGACTAGATGGAATGAAGAAAATAATGAGGGGTGCATGAGAGCTCTGGTATGGCTGGGAATGCAAAGGAAAGTAATTGTGGTGTGGTAGAGAGGGTGAAAAGTAATACTTTGAGGGGGTCTGGGCATGTAGAAAGAATGCAGGATGGAGCTTACAAGTGAATGATAGTACAATTAAAGGGGTTGGTGCGAGAGGAAGACCACCTGTGACTTGGGTAAATACAGTGGAAGAGTACTGAAAGGAGAAAAATGGGGGCAGAATGCATAGAATGGTGTATAGGAGGGAGGCACGTAAAGACAGGGAAAAGTGGAGACCCTTTATCTGTGGTCACTCCCTTTATGGGAGTTCCCAGATGGAACAGGCATCAGAGATGTAAATGGACAGATAGTATATAATATTATAAAAATGGAAGTGCAGCCTATGAACTGCCCATTCACACATGGTGCTCAATGCAGGAAGTTATCCTCTACTACTCATTCATCAAATAAGAGGAGCACTGACAAAATTGAAATCTCTGTGAATCGTCAAGGTCACTCTCAGCCATAATTATATCATGTGTAAGGAATGTGGTGAAATACATCAAAAAAGATTTTTTCTTTTTTTTTTAGCTCAATGGATGGAAAATGAAAATCCAAAGTCAGAAGCATTAAGGTCTAGTGAGTGATGTCACAGCTTGCTGCATAAAAGTACAATAACAAATCAGAAATATCATGATTAGAATAACAAAGTTTCTCATAAGAGTGCAAAAGTAAATCAAGAAATATAAAAAATATATCACAAATACAAGTTATATTTTAACATTGCTAAACTAAGGCTGACTCCTAAAATGGTAACCATCAACATCCTTATGCCAAACACCTTTTGAGTTGAAGTGAAGTATGAAACTGTTAAGAATATACTTAATAAGTAAATCAGTGATCAGAAACAGAGTTAAATATATTGAGATAATTGCTACAGGAAGGAATATGATTCCAATTTATTACATGAGTGTACATAGCCAGATCTGGGATACGAAGCACTATGGATTCGGTACTAGCATTTTACATGAGGGTTAAAAATGTGGATGTGAGGAAATGAGGCCATTTCTTCATCAGTTCCTGATGCAACCTCGCAAATGCAGGAAAAAGTAAGCATGGAAAAAAATTTGAGGAAAGTATATATGATTCTGTAAAAGTACTAAAGTGAATCAGGAAACAAAAAATTGAATCATCACAAATATGAGATAGTTTCCCTGGAAGAAAGAATTCTGCCCTTGTATTCCTTACATACTGGAGACAGCGACTATGAGGGATGGGAGTAGGAGAATGTAAACCCTCCCGCTCTTGTATTTCAATTTCTATAAGATAGAACAGAGGAAGGAGCCAAGAGAGGAGTGCTCATCCTCCTTAAAGACTCAGTTTGAATATGTGTGGATGTAACCAAGATGAGAAGAAAGGGGAGATAAGTAATATGTTTGAGGAAAAGAACCTGGACATTCTGACTCTAAGGGAACTCAAGGGTAAGGTGATTAGAGCCACAATGGTAATCTTAAGATATTGCAAGATCTATTAGGAACAGAAATAAACTCTTCAAGCAACCCAAGAGACAGGATGAAATCTGTATTACAAGAGACAGCACTGAGATCTTTTAAGATTTTATAGGTATATCAATAACAATAAATGCATAAGGAGTGAGACAGAATAAACTAAGGTAGTGAAAGTGGTAGTAGGTAAGAAGCCACCAACTAGGGAGGTATGTTACCAGTACTATCCGCCTGGGTATTAGGAAGGTTATTGGCAGCTGTGAAGTGAGCCAGCACTTCAGTGGTTATCATGTTGCATTCCTCTTACCCAGGAAGCCATCTTTTCTTTCTACCTCATCCACATGTGGACTGCTGGCATCGTGTCCACAAACATACAATCTCTCCTTGTCACACATACCACCTGACAACACTTAATTCACAAAACTCATTCTTCATAACACTTGATTTTCCTTCGATGAGTGCTCTCTGCTAGCCCTGCCTTTTGGCAATACTGGTAGGAGCAATTGATAGTAGATAGGAACATTAGGCAGGAGCATTAGGTAGAAATACTAGGTAGAAGGAGTAGGCAGTAACATTTGGTGGGAGCATTAGCTAGAAGTAGTAGGTTGAAACATTAGGTAGACACATTAAGTAGTAGTCATCGGTAGGAACATTAGGTAGGAGCCTCTGCAAACAATAAGAAGTAGCACTGAAGTTCACCAGTTATGGAGAATCTTTCACCATAGCCATCCCCTTGGGGGAGTTGCCAAGGGAAACTGGCATAAGATAAAGATAGAAAGATAGACATGAGTGGGATAAGACCCTAAGTAAATAAAGATGGGAGACCAATTGCAGATGATAAAACCATACCAACAACCTTGAAAAAATGCTTCATTTCTCTTTCTTACAATAAAATCAGCAACATGAATTTCGAGACTGATAAATAACATGCATATGATACCAGAATTTATCCTCATAGTTAAAGAAATATTAATACAGGTAGACAAGTTGAAGGTACTGAAAGTCCAGACCCTGATATTTTCAATCCATGAGTAATCAAACTTACCAAACATGAAACTGCCAAACTATTAACCTATATTTTCAATAAATCTTTCCAAGATGGAATGTTGCCACAGGAGTGGAGACTGGCAGACATTAACCCTATATTCAAAAGGGGAATCTTTGTAATGTCTGGCAATTATCATCCTATTAGCCTGACATCTAATACAAGCAAACTTCTGGAATCCACTATTAGAGATAAAATCAGAGCTTACCTTGAACAAAAAAGTCTGGTCAATAATACACAGCATGGATTTAAAAGGAAAAGATCATGCCTTACAAACCTCTTTGAATCGTATCATGTTATCCAATACCCACAACAAGACTAAAGCAATAGATATTATATTTCTAGTCTTCCAAAGAGCACTAAACAAAGTTTCCCATGTAAAGTCAGGGCTTTGGGGATTAACGATAGCACAGGAAAATATAAGCTCAGTTACACAATAGGAGGCAAAGAGTTGTAATAAATGGTGAATCATCACCTTGGTCAACCATTACTACTGGGATTCCCTAGGGGACTGCCCTGGGAGCCATACTTTTGATCATCTATATTAACAAGACTGATGAGGAACTCAATAACATAGTGTCTAAATTTGCAGATGACACTAAGATTGGCAATACCATAATAACTGAAGAAGACGGTCTAAGGTTACAAAAGGATCTAGTTAAAAAGAAAAGCTGAATGGGCTAGAAAATGGCAAATGCCATTTAATGGTCAACAAATGTCTGCTGTCACATTTATCACTGCCCATAATCATTGCAATTATGTTATCTGTGAGGCAAAGCGTTCCTTTATTCATAATGTGATAATCTCTCCGTCATCTACTCATAGGTCATTCTGGCTAACAACTTCTGTCGCTCTACCTTTCCTTCAGCTCCCATTCTGATGGTACTATAGCTGTCTCCTCCCAAAACAAAGCAACCATCTTTAGTTACCGTTTCTCCTCTTTCTCTACCGTGGATGACTCTAACATTCCTTTACCCCATGATGCTCCTCTTACTAATCCTATGCTCCTACTGGTAATCTTCTTTTGGACTGTCCAAAAAGCACAACCAAGAGATCAAACTGGAGTGGGAAGGATGGAGTGAAAAAGATTTTGAGCAATTGGGGCCTGAACATGCAGGGGGGGGGGGGGGGGGAAAGGCACGCACGGAATAGAGTGAAATGGAACAATGCGGTATCTTGGGGTCAATGTGCTGTCAATGGACTGAACCAGGGCATGTGAAACATCTGGGGTAAACCATGGAAAGGTGTGTTGTGCCTAGATGTGGATAGGGAGCTGTGGTTTTGTTGCATTACAAATGACAGCTTGAGACTGAGTCTCCCAATCACTTGCACACCTTCCTTGTAAGTATCGCCCAAATGCTTTTCTTTTCTCTTTCACTAAAAACCTTTCTTCTTCAACTACACTTCAACTAGGTTACATTTGATTTAACGGACTTTCAGCATTAACAGTTACCCCTTCCCCCCCAACAGTCCATTAAATTGAGGGTTTACTGTATCTGTATGTGTGTATATGTATATATATGTGTTTGTGAGTGGATGTGTTTTTCTTCGTCTGTTTCCTGGCGCTACCTCACTAATGCAGAAAATGGCGATCAAGTTGGGGGGGGATTCCACATGCTGTTCACCATTTCCATTCAAATCACTGAATACCCTATGCCCCACAATTATATCCTCAACTACCATATTTCCCACTTTTGCATTGGAAACACCCATCACTAATACCCATAATCAAAACTGATGGAACACTTATTCAGCTCCTCCCAAAACACTTGCCTATCTTTTTCAGCCTTCTCATGGCTAGGTGCACAGGTGCTAATAATCATACACCTCTCATTATCCATTTTCATTTTCACTCATATAAGCCTGGGGCTAACTTCCAAAGGTTACCCCTTCCTTAGATCTCGCCCTCACACTAATCCCATACTTTCCTCCTGAGATATTCCCAAACCATTCTTCCCCTTTAACTTTAAGCTTCGTTTCACTCAAGAGTTAGAACGTCTAAGTTCCTTACATACTACATACCTCTTCCTTCTTCTCATCCTAGTTACATCCACACACATTTTGACACTCAAGCCTGAGCCTTTGAGAAAGACTGGCACTCCTTACTTGGTTCCTTCTGTAACAACCTTAAGAAATTGAAATATAAGAAGGGGAGATTTTGAGTATACTTATTTGTGTCTTGTGCCTTAGTGAAGTAGAATCAGGAACATCATATGTTCCAGAGCCTAACTTATACCTATCCACTCTCTAGTTATCATGAACAATTTACTGGGACCAGCAACTATCATCCACAGTCAAACTCCACAGACTATTCCAAGGTTTACACCGACTGCTTCATATGCCCTATTGTTAAATCAAAAATAGCAAAATGATCTACATATTTCATGAAGAACATCTAGCTGCCAACGAATTCTGCTATAATGAAGCTTATATAAATGTAAATGTTGGTCTCTGAATATCAAAATAATCTACGTGCTTCATGAATCTTGCCATGATGAAACTTACCTAAATGTAAAGGCCTGTTCCACATATTGATATGTGACTGAAGTTGTGCTTTTATCATGTGGTGTTTTAGTTTGGGATAATGAATATTGAGGGGTGCCAGTGTGACACCCTGTGTACGTCCTCCCACTAACAGTGGTCTTTGTGGTGTCAAAGTGTGCACTATCACACCTCGACAATCTGCTATCACCACAGACCGTGCTGCACACACTATGACAGTATTACGACACTCACTTAAACGTATACGGCCTGATACTGGGCCCAGCACTACTCGAGTGTCATGGCACTTGTGGATCACAGCATTTCTGAGGAAAGAAGATTCTTGGTTACAGATCAAAGTTAAGAATGCCTAACTCTTTGGTCATGAAGAAAAAGAAGCAGAAATAGTAATGAATACAGTGGCAACCAATAACGTTGGTGCAAGTGGGCCCACAACAATGATGCTAAAACAACACTCTTTACCCCACCTAAAATAGTGTTGGAGTCTGCCAGTGAAGATGGTGCCTCAGTAGCAGTTCAGCTTTTGTAAGAGGTGGGAGTGTTATGTTGTGCTCCCCACTTAAGCACTGGATATTCACAGTTTATACCTTTTTCATATCTCTACCACCTACTATGGTTGAAAATATTCACCTTACAAATAACATGATTCACAAAGGAAATGAGCCACTCTCGGAAATTTCTAATATTACTGATGTGAGCTTGAGATCAGTACAATGATGGATGAAGAAATTTAATGACAGTGGCTACACAGCTACACCGACTCATGTGAAATGCCCTGGGAAGGCCAGGAAAACTTCTCCATATACTTTGAATGTTCATAAACATCAAGTGGATGCAGATCCACACTTGAATGCAAAGAAATTACAGGAAAAAACATAGACTGCTCAGTAATGCATTAGTAATAACAGTAGTGAGTTTCAGCACCTCGAGGGTACTCTAGTTTTATTGGAGTATCCAAGTCTCACCCTGCCTTCTCGTGGTGACCTCATCAGTACACACCTTGGGGGTGGAATTAAAGGAAGAGGCATTGCCCAGTTACATGTGGGCAATAGTCTTAGATTTGGACAAACACCTGAGGTGCATTGGTACTTTAAGTTTTGACAATTTTGGAGCCTTGCTGACTCTGGGAACACTGTGCTGGAGTTGCCCTATGTCAGCGACCTGTCAAGGGTAAGGCACAAAAGGCTAAGAAGCATCACTGGAATCAACCAGTTACGCTGAGGGTTAAAAGGAATGAGCGATTGAGGGTGATGGCGCTGAATGTGAATTGGATGACAGGTGAGAATAAAATGAGGGAGATTGTGGAGAGGTTTAAAAGTTGTAGCATGGATGTGCTAGAGACTGGGAAAACCCATATCCTCGGGCAGGGTGTGTGGAGTGAAAGAGGAAATGATGAATGCAAGTTATGGGAAGGCATGGAAGGATGTGTGGTATGGACAGGAATGAGTGAAAATTATCAGGGGAGAGGAAAAGGAGGATGTACAATTCTGCTATCACCAAGAATATGGGAGGGTGTTACAGAGCATGGATGGAATGCATTGAGAATAGTGTGGGTGAAAGGAAAGATTGGGATTCTGAAACATGCATGGGTATGTGTATATGCACCTGTGAATATGAAGACTATATGAGGTAAGGATGAAATGAAGCTTTTCTAGAGGAATTTGAATGACTGTATAAACGGTTTTGAGAATGAGAGAAATGTAGTTGTATTGAGTGACATGAATGCGAAAGTGGGACGTGGTGAAACTGGTGAGATAGTTGGTAAATAAGGAGTGCCTGGAATAAATGAGAATGGAAAATATCCTGTAAATGTTTGTGCTTAGAGGAGTTTATTCCCTGCAAACACTTTTTTTTGGCAAAAGATGATCCACAGAAATACATGGATGAGGAATGATGGAAAAGTAGAGCAAAAGGCTTTGATTAACTGTTAGAGGTAGAAAGATTGAGAAAGGCTGTGCAGGATGCTAGAGTTGTGGGAGGATTGTTTGGAGACTCTGACCATTTCACAGTTCTTGTGAGGATGAGGATCAGGGAGAAGTGGAGGTATGGCGTAAGTAAGAATGGAGAGGTAAAAGAGTTGGCAAGCAAGAAGACGAATCAGGAAAAATACAGGGAGGAGTATGAAAGGAAGGTATCTGTAAACTTAGATGGAAGTCCAGTGAATATAGGAATGCAGCCATGTGTGAATGAGGTGTTTAAAATGTTTAGAGATATTCTAGTAAATGATGTTGAATCAGCAGTTGGATACAAGGTAGTGAGATACTGGAATAAAAAGGGCAATGCATGGTGGACAGAAGAGATTAGAAATGGTGTGGAAGAGAAGAAAAAGGCGTATATATGGTAGATTGCTCAATAGGAATGTATCAAGGAAAGTTCAGCAAAGTAGGAGGGAAGAATACAAACTATGTAAGTGGAATGTTAAGAAGCTGATAAAGGAAAGCAAAGAAAGAGTAGATGAAGATTTTGGAAGAAAGTTAAGTGAAAAGTTTT
>JAYMFT010019154.1:0-16510 GCA_038088735.1 Panulirus argus
CCTCTGTTCTTAACGCTACCTCGCTAAAGCGGGAAACAGCGAATATGTATGGAAAAAAAAAAATATATATATATATACCTGAGCCAGGTAGCCATTTTATCGACCAACACATAGGGGTGGATGAACAGCTGGGTTGACTGTGAAACGACTGGCGCAACCAGAATTCGAACCTATGCTTTCGACCCTGGGCGGCCCGTAAATGTGTCACGGCCAGGAACACTAACCGTTACACCACGGGAGTCCATTCGTCCTCCATTTTCATTATTTTCCTCTTCTTCGGACCCACTCGATAAGGATGCTGATCAATTGGAGAAACATTTCATACTCCTGCATCATGAGTTATATCACTCGTTCTTCTGGAGGCAATCAGGAAGTAATGACTTGTACTCATTTATGAATTTCCAAAATTTCCGTCTTTCTTCAGTGTCCAAACGTTCAAGCTTACTTTCTAACTTACTCAATATCTCAGAATTTTCCAAAATTCTATCCTTATATCTGCTTACCTTAACATCATCTGGACCATCAGCTCTTTCATCCTCAAACCTTACACATCCACAATACACTTCTTCCCTTGCTATACTATCTTTCCTTTTACATTCCAAATTTCTCTCAGAATAAAGCTTCATCAAATTACTACGACATAGCTGGTTCTTCTTACGTCTATCTGATTTGTTTACAACATAATTTCAAATCTCCTACTCCCTTTTTCACCATCCAAGGACCACTTTACCTTGCTTTGAGAGGGTTGCCTTCCATCGGCAGTGACACTAACATCTCCCATTGCAGCAACTCCCGAGCTCCGGCCGGCATTCTGGTCGCATCAAATTTTCATGTCATCGCGGGACTCCTTCTTCAGGATCTCAATAGCCAGCCCACGAGCTCTTAACAGCTTTCTATTGAAATCACACACATAGATCAGCAAATTTTCAGAGTCATCACTACCTAACCACGTTTCCTTCAACATGCTCAATGCCCCCCCCCCCTCACACACACACACACACATCATGACCAAAAACAAGCTGAAAGGGGCTAAACCCCGTTGACACAGCGTCTCTCAAGGCGAACAGAGCTAACGAGGCACCTTCATCCCAATCAATTCCAAGTTCTTCACAATACATTCTCAAAGTGTTCCTTAATGTTTGATGAAACCTTTCTAAACTACTTTGATCTGAGGGTGGTATGAACTTGAAAGACTCCGTTTAGTGAGAAGTCCTTTCAAAACTTTTCTAAACATAGTGGAAGTAACATTGCTCCCTTGAGCTGGCTGAATTGGGTCTCACGATAGATTTGGCCCTGGGATTCTCTGTATCTTTGCTATGGCAGCGTAGGTATTCCTTGTCGTGTTTTGTATCCTGAATTTCGTCAGAGGTCCTGTGGAAATACTGGTGGTGTTGGCCAGAGTTTTGGAAGTCTCCTGTTGGATGGGGCTTCCCGAGGTACGGCGACGTTTATCTTCGACCTTAATCTTGAAGCCATCCAGTTTGCGTCAGCGGTGGCGTCAGTAGCGGTGGTGGTTGGCTCCTCCTCGGTATGTTTTGGGCTCTCGTTGTCGAATACTGGTCGCTTCCTTAGCTCTTCGTTGAGGCGGCGAAGTTTCTCCATATATTTGGTCCAGAGCCGGTCGCTGTCCTCCTTGGTGCGGTGTGAGTCGTCCATCCTGCGGCAGTGAAGGCGCTGGTCCCGGTTCGGAGGGCGTAAGCTCTACATAGCTGAAAAGAGGAAAGAGCGTCATAGTTTGGGAGATTTATGAAGAACTGTCGGATAATTCCACGAGACCAGGCTTGATTAGTAAGGATCCTAAGGAGCAAAAAGGGGTTACAACGGGAGGTCCTATGCCGTGCGATAGTCCCTACTCTTGCTTCCTTAAACTTGTCTAAGAAGCAGCAATGGTATGACCAGAGTCGACTGTATCTCGGCCCGGTTGGGTCTGCAGGTGATCAGGCCAGTCTGCTGTCAGCCGACCACGTAAAAACCTACGTGTAGAGCTGGGATCAGCTGTTTAGCCGGAGACATTACTGGACCTGGATAGGAGAGAAGTTTTCGCTGTGGTGGTCGAGTTGGGAATGAGAAACTATGGCGGAAACGCCATCAAAGTATTTATTCTAGTGTGGTCTGAAATTTACAGTCTAAATATAAATGTTGTTCTCTTTCCTTCTACAAACAATATTTAAACGTTTATTCTTTGTTATAATCGTTAATTGAGGACTAATGACAAATAATAGAGGAAATACAACCTGATTTATAAAAAGACAATGGCTGGGCGTGTTTACTCCTTGCTTGTCAGAAAGAATTAGAGAGAGAAAGAGAGAGAGAGAGAGAGAGAGAGAGAGAGAGAGAGAGAGAGAGAGAGAGAGAGAGAGAATACACGTTCCAAATTTTAGCTTCAGCTCCGAAAATTATGATACTAATGTAACAAGCACTTCTTTATACAAAAACTAATATCTGTAATTCTTTCTATACTATTATGATGATGTGAGTACTACACAAATGGAGTACAATACACTTCAGAAAATTTACATCATTCCCTAAATTAATAACAAAGAAAGCGTAATGGCATGTTATCACGGGATCGTCTCTACCAACTTCTCAAACAGATTTTACTAACTTTCCAGATCGTGAAAGCTTAACAGTTTCACAAGATCATTTCTAACACTGTTATGTGTTTTTTACATATTCTATGTTTTTTTTTCTTCTAGGTTTTATATAAAGAAATGCTTATTATGACAGGATGATAGAGCTAAACCTAAATTGTTGGAGCGTGTACTCGCTCTCGATCTTTTTTTTTTTTGTAGGCTAAGAGTAAACACGCCAAGCCATTGTCTTTGTATAAATCAGGTTGTACTTGCTCTATCATTTGTCATTAGTCCTTAATTAACGGTTATTATGAAGAATAAAGGTATAATTATTATTTTCAGAAAGAAAGAGAACAGCATATATAATTTAGACTGTAAATTTCAGATAAGATTAGAATGAATACTTTGTAGACGTGTCCGACACAGTTTCTCATTTCCTATGCGACCACCACAGCGAAAAGTTCTCTCCCCTCCAGTTCCAGTAGTTTCTCTAGCTCAACGGCTGATCCCAGCTCTACACTCAAGCTTTTACGTTTTATGCTGACAGTTGCCTCTCCTGATCATCTGCAGACTCATCCAGGCCGAGATACCGTCGACTCTGGTCGACCTATAGCCGACAGAGGAAGCAAGGGTAGGGTTGATACGTAGAGACTCCCCCACGTAATAGGACTTCCCGTTGGAACCCCTTTTTGATGTTGAGGATCTCTGTCATTCAAGCCTGGTCTCGTGGATTTATCGGACACTTTTCTCTCATTCATTTCTTCCTTTTTCCGCTATCGTAAAAACCATAATCTTCACAGGAGTTTACAATACTGACTCGCATGGTGGTTCATATGTGTCAATAGTTTCGACATAAATCCAAACCCTGCTGTACGCAGTGTCAACAATTCTCGCCCTTACCGACCTCCGCATAAGAGTGTGTTGGGGCCATTCTTAAAGTCCGAATCGGCAACTTCTGCAGTTGGACGATTCATATGTTTCGTTGCATGTTTGGTATGGTTATAAGAACAGGTATGAACTGTAAAGAAATAACATGAGGGAACGACAAATGTTATTACATTATTGGACCAGGCACCTCGGAAACAGGTTTACAAACCTTTCAAATATGACCAGACCCACAGTGCTCACTCTGATATCCATCGTACCCAGCTGTAACGATACTTTTCCGGCTGACTGTACACATCAGGGGATCGCAGCAGCCTACCGATTTGCTGTGGGATCAAATTCACATTAAGTCTTGATTATCACATCTCAATAGGTAATTAGATTAGGATCACTGAAAATGCCCATCAAGCAATTAACAAATAAGATACTGAAAACGATAACAAAAGACTAATCATAACTCAAATACAAGACAGACACTATAGTTGGTTGCTTGGTAAAGATTGTTGCACAATTGGTGCGGCATGAGCCTTTACCTTGGGCGGTCCTTTTTCTGATTCTGGCTGGAGTTCTCAGCTCCAGATCGCCTTTCACAAGGCGGCCGGAATGAATGACTTGATTATCCAATTGATCCAGTTTGTTGTTATTGCAGATGATACAATAGGTACGCAAGTGACAGCTGCTTCTGTTCAGTGAGCGCTTACCACTGCCTCCCTCTCTTGGACGTGATCAGGCTCGGAGTGACGTGTACCTTGGAGACAGAAATGCAGCCTTTAAGTGAAGTTCACTAACTAAGAACACTATCTATCTACCTATCTAGGTGGAGTATATCATGAAATAAGTCGGAGCAGGTGTTGGATATGTTGCTTTTTTTCTTTTGCTCTGCAGACTAGTGAGGCCACTGGTATCGTGTGTTCCTCTTCTCCAAAGTCCCAGATTCTGTTCCGGAGACTGAGTGACCAACTTCCCAGAAAGTCCTTACCATTCTCTTAGGTTATCTTTGTAAACTTCTTAAATCGTCAATATGAACTTCTCAAATTTTTGTATATAAATATTTCTCAGATAATTTCAGACTCCTAAAATCGTCTTCACTTAAATCGTCCAGACCGACTTCTCAGATCGTGTTTATTTAAACCCTTGACCATCTACACAGATAATATTTACCAAGTTCCTAGATCGTCATTACTAACTTTTCATATATTCATGATTAATATCGCAGATCATCTCTATTAACTTATCATATGGTAATGACCATCTTCTCAAGTTATCTTTATGACCTTAGATTGTCAAGATCAATTTCTATAGTTATGTATACATACTATTCAAATAATTTCCAGCTATTAAAATCGTCATCACCTTTTCTTAGATTGCTTTTTCCCGAGAACGTGTTAACTAGCTTTAACGAAACTACCAACTTCTCACATCGTCCTTATGAACTTCTCGTATCGTTTCGTATCCTCAACGTCTTTTCCAACTCCTCAAATCGTGTTCACAAACTACTCAGATCGTCGTTAACAACTCCCCAGTTCGTTTTCACGAAGTTCTCAGATCGCCATGACCAACGTCTCAGGTCGTCTTTACCAATCTCTCAGATCACCATGGCTAACGTCTTGTTTTTACTTACTTCCTGATAGTTCTAGACAACTTGGACTTCCGTAGTGTAGCGGTTAGCGTTCCTGACAATGACAAATTCACGGGCCGCCCAGGGTCGAACGCATATTCGGACCACAGTCAATCCAGCTGCTCATTCACCCTTAGGGGGTTGGTCGATAATATGCTACCTGGCTGAGGCCTTGATTAGGGCCTCAGTTGCCCGTAACGTCTCAGCTAACATGAAAAAAAAAGAACTGTCAGATTATCTTGTCAGCTCGTTCTTACAAGCTTCACAGATCATTATGACTAATTTCTCTTATCATCTTTCCCAACGTCTCATTTTGTCCATACCAACTTCTCACGTCGTTTTTGCTAAATTCTCAGAGTGTTCATTACCAATTTTCAAAACGTTATGATGAACTCCGCAGATCGTCTTTACTAGCTCCTCAGAAAATCCTTGCCATTTTCTCAAGTTATCTTTACGAACATCTTTGATCGTCAAAATCATCTTTCGAGATTGTCTGTACCAACTTCTTTGATCATTTCCAACTTCTTAGATCATCTTCACCAACTGACTTCTCAGACTGTGTTTACTACCTACACTGAACTACTGAGATCGCCAGGACCAATATCTCTCTGTCTTTACCAACTGCTCAGATCTTTATCACGAACTTCTCAGATCGTCTTTAGCCGTTTTCACATCTTATTAACCAACTTCGTCCTTACTAACGTCTTAGACCGTTGTGCCCAACTTCTGAGATCGCGTTTATCGGCTCCTTTGATCGTCTCTACCAACTTATCAGATAGTCATGACCAATTTCACATATTATCGACACCAGTTTCTCAGATCGTTACCACCAACTTCTCAGATCATCAGGACCAACTTCTCAGTTTGTCATGATGAACTTTTCAGATCGTCAATGCCAATTTCTCAGATTGTCGTGACCGCTGTAACAAACTTCTGTGATCTTGTTAGCCAACTTCTTAGATCGCCTTTACCAACTTCATAGAAACTTTACCAACTTCCAAGATCGTATTTGCAAACTTTTCGTATTCGTCATAATCAACTTCTCAGATCGTCTTCAGTAACTTCTCAAATAGTTTTCGCGAACTTTTCAGATTATTCCGTCCAACTTCTGAGACCGTCTTTACTAACTTTTCGGATTGTCATGAACAACTTCCCAGATCGTCTATATTAACTTACCGACTTCTCAGGCTGTTATGCCCAACTTCTCAGACTGCATTTATCATCTTCTCAGATCTCCATAACCAACTTTTCAGATCGTCTTTTCCAAGTCCAAAGCTCATCGTTTAAAAGCTTCGAAGATCGCCATGAGCTACTTTTCTAATCGTTTCTACCAACTTCCAAGATCTTCAGTGGCAGCCTCTCATATCGTCTCCACTAACTTTTCAGATTGCTACAAATATCTATCTATGTATCTATCAGTCTATCTATCTGTCTGTTTGTCTGTATATCTGTCTATCTATCTATCTATCTATTTATCTACCTATCTATCTATCTATGTATCTATCTATCTGTCTATTTATCCATCTATCTGTCTGTCTGTCTTTTTATCTATCTATCTATCTATTATCGATATCTATCTATCTATCTATCTATCTATCTATTATCTATACTTATCTAATCTATCTATCTATTTATCTATCTATCTATCTATCAATTATCTATATCTATCTCTCTCTCTCGCTCTTTCTCTCTCTCTCCCTCTATCTATCTATCTATCTATTATCTATATCTATCTATCTATCTATCTATTATCTATATCTATCTATCTATCATCTGTACTTATCCATCTGTCTATCTATTTATCTATCTATCTATCTATATATCTATCTATCTATCTATATATTATCTATATCTATCTATCTATCTATTTATCTATCTATTTCTCTATCTATCTATCTATTATATATCTATCTATCTATCTATCTATCTATTATTCATATCTATCTACCTATCTATCTATACGTAGTTCCTGGTGAAGGGGCAGCTACAACCACAGCCAGAGTCACGGCCTGCGGGACAGTGAACCTGGTCGGGTGCGGCTGGGCTGCGGCGGGCGGCTGCCGACGGTACTGAGGGGGTGTAGGACTTCCTGCGGCAGTATCTGCGGCGTCCGCACGCAGGGGGGCGCCGCACCGCCCACCACACCACCGCACTTCCCACGATTACGGACCGGAAAGCAAAAGTTTACCCACAGAACTCCCACGCTTCCTGAAGGTCAGGTTGGAGTTGTCTGCTGTGTGTGTGTGTGGGAGTGGGAGTGGGCGTGGGCGTGGGCGTGGTGTGTGGACGTGGGCGTGGTGCTGGTGGCGTGTGTGGGCGTGGTGGGGAATGAGTGTGTTTGTTTTAGACATACAAGTGGACGAGGTAGGTTGGATCTGCGAAGGGGCCGGCCAAGTGGGGGTGACCAGGTGTGGGCGAGGGTGTGGGGTGAAGACTGAGAGAGAGAGAGAGAGAGAGAGAGAGAGAGAGAGAGAGAGAGAGAGAGAGAGAGAGAGAGAGAGAGAGAGAGAGAGAGAGAGAGAGAGAGACATTAACGGAAAAATGTTATCTAACGACGAATGAGGAAAGGGACAAAAGCCACTACTCAAATCTGGGGTCTAGATTAACACCCCATCCCTCCCTCACTCCCTTCCTTTCCCTCCCTTCCCTCCCTTCCCTTCCCTCCCTTCCCCCCCCCCCGGTATCCTATATAAGTAGCCTTGCCCACATCTACACCTCCCCGCCCCCCCCACCCCCACCACCACCACAACCCCCGCGGCAGTACGTTGTAACACGCACAACGTAATGAGCTTCGATTTCGTTAATCTGGCACACGGCGATGGGTCGTGCTTTACGTGCACCTGGGCGCCTGGTCGCTGTCCATACCCACACGCGCAGGTGCGTTGTTTCTCATTCAGCGTCTTCTTTAACGTAATCATCATCATTGTTTTGACATTAATAATTCATCCGTATTTTATTCTAAGTAACTGATTTCGCTCTACGACACGAGGAAGGGCAACACAAACATAATCTACATCCGTTGTATAGTCCGGCTGGGTTTATCGTTCGGCCGTTTTTATAACTGTACGATTTCTTAAATCACCCGTGATGCAGGTGGAACCCAACGCCTCTGTCTGTTTGTTCTGTTTGTTTGCGATTCGCTTGTGTGGTTCAGGAGTGGTGGTGTTTGGGGATTACGGTGGATTGTTGATCGAAATTCCTGTCAAATTCTTTCTTTTTCCTGACTTGCTGCGAGACTTCATAGAGGGAGATGAATCGCTATTGTGTTAAGGATATCTGGGCGATATCCTGAGGGATGTCTGGGCTAATTGTAGCCCCAGGCGTATGTGGAACGTTGGGGACCCTGGGCGAACCTGGGCGATGCGTAGCCCCTGGCGTATGTGGAGGTTGAAGACCCTGGGTGATGCGTAGCCCCAGGCGTATGTGGACCTTGAGGACCCTGGGCGAACCTGGGCGATGCGTAGCCCCTGGCGTATGTGGAGGTTGAGGGCCCTGGGCGATGCGTAGCCCCGGGCGTACGTGGAAGTTACAGACGATGGTTGGGTGATTTCCCCTGGATGGTTTGCGTCTCTGGCTGGCTCAATGACCAAGTCGGGCATGGTGATGCGTATCGCATGACGTCCGTGTCATGGCACACATACATGTGATTATGACAACCCCTTATCGCCCGGTCGTCCTCGTGGGTTCATCGAGTTGCAGTCGGGCGCTCAGGATCGTACTGAGGTCTTGTCTAGGATGTCACAAATACGTAGAATCCTGAGTAACAGTGAGCCGTGCCCAGGGTTCTGGCTAAAGGCAGCCGGGTAGTGCCCTGGTTTGAGCTCCCCATCTAAGGTCTCCTCGGCCAAAGTCTTCCGTCTCGTGCTGAGGGACGTCAGATGCAGGCTGGACATCGTCTCTGTAAAACCCAGCCTTCAGTCGGCTGCGTAGTTCCCTTAAGATCAGTGGAGCCATCTGGATCCTTGAATTATGGTTAGATTTCCCTGGTCCAAGACCTGCTGCTGGAGTTGGCTCCTTTGGTTCCCCCCTTATGCTACAGAGTCGGCCCTGCCCTTCAGAAGGTCTTCGTCCCTCGGGTCGGGGCATGATGCTTTACGTCAGGTTGAGTCGTTAGCGGTGTTTACTACTGCTGGGGAGGTAATAATGGAGGCTAATGGCCCGGGCAACATACGCTAATAGTTCTTCCATTTTATCTCGTCGTTTGGGCTCGCTGCCTGCGGCAGGTTGGGCGCACAGTCTTATGGTAATTGGAAGCATGGCTTTTGTTTTTGTGATTGGAACGTGATTCGAGTTAGATTGGTTTTGCGAAGTCTTCAGCTGTAGACGAGAGACTGTGGGTGCTTTCTCAACGCAGGAAGTGTGTGTGTGTGTGTGCGCAAGATATTCTACCATCTGTGGCCTCAAAGCTACCCCTTCCTACCGACACTACCACCAGCCACGGAAATGCTGAAGAGGTCGAGACTTCAAAGGTTTCACTCCTGAAGAAGGAGATGGTTACAAGACTCAAGGTTCCTTCCCCGGCCGGGGCGTGATAACAACATGGTAGAAAATTCTGCGTACATTTGCGTAGGAAAATAAATCTTATATGACAAAGTAAACACGAAGATGAAGCACGTATTGCTGAAAATAGCAAAAGAAACAAGTAATTCTAGAGTTATTCTAGAAGCAAGACCGTCAGAAGTCATTCAACTGATTCATTGTTTACGGGAAACAGCGACTAGGGTCATGACAATGACATTATGGCAAAGATCTCTTCCCATCCGTGTCTACCACTGAGGACACAACTTGTATCCCAGCTGCTGACCCACAGCTAACGGATGAGAACATTCTGCAACGTCCTGATACACAAAGCCAGAAAATAAAGCCATCAATAAGGCGAATGAAAATGAATAAAAACAGCGCAGCAGCTCCTGGCCAATTCTTTATTAGAAAACATTAAAAGCAGCTAAATTGTGAGAGACAAGCTGTTGGTGCCTCATTTCCGCAAGTCACTTGCTACACGGGACCAAAGTTCCCTCAAGGACTGGAGAGATTTGCCAGCCGTGGCACCAGCATTCACAGAGAGGGGATAATAAGTCACTGCTCGGGCATCATCATCCAATTAGCCGGACGACTGCAGTCGGGCGACAGCCACTCGAGACAAGATCGTATATCATCCAGGGAGATCACCATTTAATTAACGACCCTCCAGCATGGTTTTGGACGCAATCGTTCACGTCTGACAGATCAGCTTGATTTCTTTTACGATACAATTAGTACGTATCAATGAGAGTTGAGCAGCAGCAGGGGCAGCTGATGTATGTCATCTATTTTGCATATTCAGAAAGCGTCCGATAAGATCCCTCTATCGAAGATTGCTATCAGAGGGGATGTCACACGACACAAGAGTGGGGGGGGGAGGGTTGTTTTACTTAAGTGTCCAGAAAATTTGGATGACTTGCTGTAAAGCGGTGGAGGAGCCACATCAGAACAATTAAGAGCACGTAAAAAGTGGCGTACCACAGGGATCAATCATGGGTCCAATTCTGAATCTCTCTCTCTCTCTCTCTCTCTCTCTCTCTCTCTCTCTCTGGTATTCATCACTGACACTGATGATAAGATGCGTCCCAAAGATATTACTAAGAATCTGCAGACGACACTCAACCGGGGGAAGCAAAGTTACGAGTGGAGTTGAACAAGCTGTTTAGACCTCGTAAACGAACTCATGTGGCAAGTGAATTTTAATGTCGATAATTGCAAACGCTTACACACACGGGCGGTGGATATTAAAGATGTGATTTAGTATGGACTCTGTTGAGCTACAGAGAGTCGTTGAGGTTAGAGACAAGTGTGATAATCTAGGAGCGAAAAAGACGAACACAGTTTTACTTTTGACTGGTAAAGTATTGGAATACATATTTGAGAAAGTAATCCCCACTCTTCACAATTCACTGGAGTGTCTTTGTCTCGATTACCGTGTTTGGTTTTGGTTATCCCACGAGAGCAGTTTAGACGACCTGTAGCTTAGAAAAGAGAAGTTTAAGATACAGTTTGATTCAGGTATCTGAAATGATCAAACACACTTTGGCAGTCTTGATCTAAGCAGCTGTTTAGGAGCAGATCAGGCTCGATTTTCATGTTTATTAATGGACACAAACTCATGGGCGAAGGATTTACCTCGAGAAAGGCAAATTGTGAAGAAATATTGTACATGTAGACGAGCGTAGAGATCGGTGTTGTACAGTTACAAGAGCGTGGAGCGGGTTGTTGTACATCTACAACTACGAGAAAACCACAGATATGTATCATGACGCTTATGTAGACCAAGGGTGTGTATCCAGACAGTGCGTGCAGCGTGTCGCAGTATACCTGTGGATGCGCGTTGAAGAGCGGGGACCCACGAGTGTAAAACTCCCTCCCCGTACAGCACAAACAGGTACTTACACACATAAATGGAACACCCACGAACGTAAAACTTTCTCTACGTAATGTACAACCGGGTAATAACAAACGGGATATTACGCACACAACATCTAGCGTATTACGCCAGAGTTGCGACGCACGCGTCCTACGTAGGGAGTTGATTTTCACTCCCGTGTGTCTCTATCTACGATCTGTGGAGACGCAGATCACCATCCCCCCCTCTCACCCCCCCACCCCACCCCGTCCAGCGTACGAGAGACCACAGCGTGACCTCTGAGGGGGCTCAGACCACCAGCACTACCACCAACGGGTAATCCCGGCAAGACGTAGTGTTCCGGAGCCCCAGGGTAAATATAAAGGACTGGTTAGGAGGACTCATTCAACGTTCCTCGGGCAGGATACTTAAGGTTGGTACAAGGACAGACATAACGCTTAAAGTCTAAGCGGGAGGGTTTGTCTACTTGGGGTGACCCAGATTTTGCAACGGGTACTGTCGACTTGTTTCTCATCGGTACTGTCAGGTGTTTTTTTTTTACTTGGTACTGTCGAGTGGTTTTTACCCTGTGCTGTCGAGTGGTTTTAAGCAGTACGGTCGAGTGGTTTTCTCACCAGGACTGTCGAGTGGTTTTAACCAGTCCAGTCGAGTGGTTTTTGATTGTACTATCGAGTGATTTTTCACTAGGACTGTCGAGTGGTTTTTCAACAGAACTGTCGAATGGTTTTAACCAGTACTGTCGAGTGGTTTTAACCAGTGCCGAGGCGTGGTTTATAGCCAGAACTGTCGAGTGACTGTTTACCACTATTGTCGAGTGGTTGCCATCAGTATTGTCGAGTGTTCCTTTTCTTTACAGTACTGTCGAATGGTTTTCACCAATACTGTCGAAGATTGGTGCACTACCCGGCGTTTCTCCCAGCCAACAGTAATCACATAGGACCAGTCTGCTTCTCTGCGATCGTGTGAAGATCCTGAGAGTTGTGGAGACACCACTGCATGATGAGCTGGACTGCTGACCTGCCCTTCTCACACAAGCTATTTGGGAACAACATTAGCGAGACACACGAATATCATTCAACAACTTAAAGAGATGGTCTACCGTTGAGTCGTTCAGTTAGTCGCTGTCTCTCTCGGTTTACGTGCTTAACTTGCAGCTCGTTGTGATGTTTATTTCTTTCCTTGCGTGGATAAGCTTTGGCGCTTCTTTCCACCTCGTGTGTTTCCTAATAGGCTACGACCTGTGCATTTTTTTAAAAGGGAAGATTTTTCCGCTTTCTGCAAAGCTATGAGATTATCTCTCCGCTTCTCTTCCTGACCTCTTGAGGTCTGGCTTTGAAAAGGATGTCTCCCCGTGACCGGAGCTTTCCACAGAAAAAAGTAAACTTCTCTTGTTTACGCACAGATTTTCTGCGGACGTCCCTCGGAGTCTCTTCACTAGCCTGAAGGAGAGATGTAAGGTTGACTCTAGAGGAGTATCAAAGAATGAGGGCTTTTGGCGGGTCATCTGAGGTGGATGCTTGACCTCAACTCCTTCTTTGCATGTTAAGCGTGGCAGCTCCACACTACACAGTGTCTTCAACACTTGGAGCACCCAGTGGTACAGATGTGTGCAGAGTCCAAGACGATTGTGCCATCAGGGAATGGTATTCAGAGTCTCTGAGAGTGGATTCGCTGTGTCGAAACCTCACCGTGCGACTACGACTGCTGCAGAAGCTGAAGGAGTAAACGATAAAGGCGCCACAGAACCAGGAAGCTAAATGTAAAGCGTGTAGGAGGTCTGAACAAGCGAAACATTTCAGCTAGTACGAATGCCGTTCATACTACCGTCCAAAACCCACATCAAAGGAGGCAATATGTACTTTAAACACTCGTCCTCGTCCTCAGCACCTCCTGCAGTGATGACTCCCAGAGCCACTGGCTCCTGTGTACCGCTACGGATGATGTCTGGATGACCAGATGATGTCAGGTTGACCAGGCGCCTAGTACAGCCCAAGTGAACCCCTGGACTTGACACTTAACACTAACACTTACGCTGTCACTTGACCAGCTGACCCTCCGGAGTCTGAGGACTTATTTACACTCTAGGAGTCCTATCTCGTCCTTGACCTTGTCGTCTGTGGTGGAGAAGACAGGCGCAGGAAGCTGCACAGATGGGCGGGGCGTAAACTCTGACCTCCCGTGAACTGAGAGATTCCAGCGCTGAAAAGCGTGATATTACCCCAGAATGAAGAGGAAGACCTCCTCTGTCTCCCGGAGGAGGGTCGACCAGCGATGTACAATGGGAGGCGCCTGCAGGAGGAAGGTGAACTTCTGAACCTATTCTGTTCTGAGTTCCAAAAAGAAGCAAGAGTGAATTGGTCTAATGTTGCCGTCATCTTGAGCTCCTAATGACTCTGGTCGTCTGCAGACGCTTGCGAACAAAACCAACAGAATATTTATGTAGCGAGCGTTGCCCAGCTAGGCAGGAGGTGACGACGGTGCTGCCGCCCGGTGCCGTGTCGAGTCAGTAATGAACCAACCAGGATGGTGGGGTGTTGACCCTAAAGGGATTTCTCAATCAGAAACGAATTAACTCCAGTGACCTCCAGCAGGGGGTCCAGTCTAGGCCTACAGCCACTAGTGGAAGTAAACCTTTCAGTGATATTCATTTTGTTGTTTATTTCTGCCTCGCTCAGACACGTACGTGCACCATGAAGCTCCGGTGAGGTGGTATAGGTCGGGACGCGAGGGTGTCGCTTGACATCGTATTCTCATGACTTCACTGAGTACCTGCGTGTGCCATTATCCAACAGGCGTGTTGAGCCCAAGAGCAAAACCAATAAACCCAACCGAAACCTAACGTGTCCGAGGTAATTAGGGTGTCTAATGTGACTAAGATTTAATTAGGGTCTATCGTTGGCGTAGCGGGATCGATGGATCGGCTGTCGGAGTAACGTAGCGGATTATCCGAAGGGGCGCGTCAGGTGTTGCTACGTATATCATGCCTTCGTCAAGATCCATCAAGATTGTGTTTATACCTCAGGCAATCTGGCTAACCTCACAACGCTTGCTTCTCCTTGGACGCAACACCTTGGCTTTCGAGCGAGGACCTCTTGTTACCCAAGTCCCCTGCAGGAGAGGACCTTCGTCACCCAAGTCCCCGGCAGGAGAGTACCTTCGTCACCCAGTTCCCCGACAGGAGAGGAGCTTTATCACCCACGTCCCCGACGAGGGCGTGTGAGGGCCTTTGTCACCCAGGTCCCCGAAGCGGCCGCGTTATAGCGAAACCCGGGTGCCTAATGTCTCCGCCATTCCAGGGTTTTTTCTGGGAAAGTAATGTGACGGGAAGACTATCATTATGTTTTTCCTGTTGTTGATAACATCTGGGCCCACTTCCTGAGCCTGGTGACCCACAGTCGCCCACGGTAGCTGGGCTATGGCCGCCCCTGCCCTCCGCCTCCTCCACAACTTCATTTCTATCTTTCCCTTCTGTTTTTTTTTTTTTCTTAATTCTTCCTCTAGATCACAGTCATTGTTCTTTATCTTCACGTCCTCTTTCTCTTCTTCCTCCTTCTTGTTCCCTCTTAATCCTCTTTTCCCCTCTTTTCACGAGTTGAATTTGTTCCTCTTCGGTATTTCTCTTCCATTTTCACGCCGCTTCGTCCGCCAGCCAGAGTCGTGATTTGACCTGCGACTTAAAATGGAAAGTCTAAATCGGGGAACCACACACTGTGTACACCTGTGTCCCACAAAGTCTAAAGAAACGAGTGACATGAAACCTGTTACCCTGGTGTGGGATTTTGTCTCATTCACGTCACATATATAAAAACAGATTCATCACGGAACTTTACCTGCATTACGACTTAAACGATCTGACCTGAAATTCTTGGGTCAGATCATTAGCCTCAAACTGTACGCTTCGAACAGTTCTTTCCTCCCAAGTATTTTGGGAACTGGATGGCGTAGGAACCCATGTCTCTAGTCTGGATTTTGCCTGAGTTGTGGTGGCTATGATTAGGCGTAGCCTGGAACCTGACCCGGCCCTTAGTTTGAAGAGAACGCCACCTTCTGTCCGTGGAAATTTGAGACGGATGTTCTTTTTTTGGCATCTTCCAAAACAGTGTTTCATTTTCCCATAACGGTATCGCGCGCTGCGCAGGCGCCACGGGTGTCCTATGGAAGACCCTTCTGGCGTTTTTTCTCTCTCTCTCTCTCTCTCTCGTCTCCCATCTCTCTCCCTCTCTCTCTCTCTCTCTCTCTTGTCTCTCATCTCTCTCATCTCTCTCTCTTTCTCTGAATCCAACATGTGGTTGGGAGAAGCAGTTTCTTCTCTTATCTGTCCGTCTAATATAGGCAACGTATATGAACCCATGTCTAGTGCCGTCCGTCCGTATGTCATGTCCCGTTCTCTTCCACAACAGCTCACAGTTCTCTCACTGTCGTTTTGGTGTTATGAGAAATCCTCCTTTTCTCTCTTTCTTTTCCCAGTTTAGTAAAATATAAAAAAACGAAAAGAGAGACACTGTTTTGGTCAGTCGTCACACATGGCATAGCCGCCTGGTCCACAAAACTCCAGGTTTTGATTCGCGAACGAGGAGAGAGAGAGAGAGTGAGTGAGAGAAAGAGAGAGAGAGAGAGAGAGAGAGAGAGAGAGAGAGAGAGAGAACGCTCGTTTCGCCAAGAGTTTATTTTATCGAGTCGGCCCTGAAGCCTCAGAGGTTTTGTAATGGGTTGACCCGTTTTGCGATTCGCTCCCGCTCGGCCACCATCAGCGAGTGTTCCAATCGTCCCCATTAAGCAAGAGTGATTCTTTGTGTGTCTTCGAAAGCACCCACACCCCCTCCCCCGCTCCCCAGCAAGCACTCTGCCGCTGTGAAGTTTTTTCCCCATCATTTCTCTCCCGTAATGGGAAACACAACTGAACTTTGATAAGCACTGGTAGGTCCCGTTCTCTCAATCGGTTACATTGATTTGCCTCGTTCGTTTGTTTTAAATTGTCTGGTGTTCAAGATTATTTTTTTTATATATGTTAACCGTCATTGTTTGTATAACTAACAC
>JAYMFT010019165.1:0-16508 GCA_038088735.1 Panulirus argus
TATATATATATATATATATATATATATATATATATATAACATTTACTACACAATTTCACCACTGCATTGGAAATAATTTTCATCCAATGTTTTAAAAAAATTTCCTTTCTATTTTCTATATAATTTTAGATTTTGATGGTTGGTATGGCTAACAAGGCTGGTAATGGAGGCTTATCAGAAAAAAAAAAAACGAGGCGGGGGTGAGCAGCATTATGGACGTAAAAATATAACACCCGTGACAATTGTCATGGGTCATTATACTTCAGCTAATGTTTGGAATAATGGATATCATCCCAGGCCAACACGGACCGTTTCTTGTCGCTGTGGGCTACACTCGCTGTGTGTGTGTGTGTGTGTGTGTGTGTCGGGGGAAGGGGATGATGGGGTAGGACTGGGTCCCGCTCTTGCACCACTTGATTCTTTTTAATGTATTGGTAATATACACACGTCCTCCGTCATTCCTAGGCTGAACCATTCTGTTAAGAGGGGAGGACAGAAGCAGCTCAGCTGCTCTCGTCACAAATGACACGACTGATAATGAAGGAACTGAAGATGACGATGTTTAATGATGATGATAACGATTATCACAAAGGGATACTAGTGGCAATAATTGTAGCAGATCATCATAACCAGCTATAACAATAATAGTGATGGTGTGGATTTACATACATACCACCAAACTAGAAATTTTACGATTCTTTTATTACTTTATCAAAGTAATGCGGTGTGTTTCGAATGCATCAGCTTCTTCTCTAAGTCTCCTCAAATGGTATGAAATACCGGTAGTATTCATTCCCAACTTAGGCGATTGCAAAATTCCTCTCTCTCTCTCTCTCTCTGAATTAACATTTTCTAAAACCTGGGTTTGGCAAATTAGCCTAGAATCGTGCTGGCACGGGTGACTGACTTCCTAGTTCTCATCTTATACACTGTCGCTTATCTCTATGTCGTCACAACTTTGTCCCTTTACATTTCTTGGGAGTACCAGAAGGAAGGAATATGCCTTGCAAAAGCAAGTCCTCTGCATTTCCAGGAAACGCAGATTCTTTTTTCCACCTTATTTTGGATTCGTATGGTTGACTAGATCACTCCTCCTCCGTCTACCACCGCCTTCTTCACAAGGGACCGGTTAGTTGTTGAACTAAAGGACGCAAGACAGTCAGACAGTCGATGGGGTGTCCAATCTCGTTTCCAGGGGGGGGTCACGGGATCAAAGCTCCTCCTCCCGCTGCTTTGCATCTGGCAGCCGGCATTTGATGGCTTTCTGAAATAATTCATTGCGGATACCAATTGTTCCTTCGCTCCAGGCATCAACGAATCTCGAGCCAGTATGTTCAGCAGGGAAGTACCTTACTTACGTCCTGTCAAATTATTTATCTTTGCCGGTGATGAGGATTTTTTACTATTTTTCACATTCATCGATTCTTATTCAATTATTTTTGACAAATTCTTGGAAACATTCCGACACACACACACATTATATATATATATATATATATATATATATATATATATATATATATATCCTGAAATGCCAGTAGTGTCAAAGGAATAGAAAATGTTTTTTTGTCGACGAGACAGTTTCGTATGTCAGACTTTTCTCCAGTCATCAACACTACTCCTGACAGACATAACATCACGTTTCTGGGTAAATACATCTAACACGTAATCTTACCAATCGTATAGTGTGTTGCTACCAATACCAGACAGACTTGGTGATCCTAACGCGTCAATGGAATCGATAAACTCTATTACATTAAGTTACGAAAAACGGTACGAGAGATTTTTGGCGTTTGGAGAGCAACTGCTTTTATCACCAGTAATGAGATCATCACAGGAGATCAACGTACTCCAGTTAAATTTCCTTTGGCTTTAGAGGACAATTGGGTGTGACAGATTCTTAGCTAGGAGGCACTATTTAAAAGGGAGGCGAGGTGTTGGAAGTAGTACTCGTAGGCATTAGATACTGACAACTGATGGTGTTCATTATCCCAGCAAATGTGATATCTGATGTTCGGAATAATGTCATCTTCTTGAAGACGTGCAAAATGTTGCTGTTCTCCCAACAGTACTGCGCATTTGAAACGCCTTTTCAGTCAAAACCCACGTCATCATTCTGAAGGTGTGCATCGCTATGTGAAACACCTTTTCAGTCACAACCCAATGTTATCATCATCCTGAGGGTATGTGCTTCAGTATTTCGACATTTAATAAGCAGGATCAATCAGCTTACCACATTTCATCACACTCGAGACACCTTCTTGCATTTTTCTGCTTCACAATTATTGTGTCTTGCTCTCTGCTTCCCTCTTTCTCTTTCTATCAACCCGACCTGAAGACCGGGTGACAATTCATCCAAAACTGTGTTTGGTTTTATTGCACAGTCTCAAGCGGCACTCTTCTATTCCACCCGTAATTTGCAGGGTTGCAGCAAGAACTTGTGTAAAAACAATAAGTGGAGACATTTGTTACGGTGGAAACAAACAGAGTGGTTGTGGTAGCAGCGGTGGTTGTGGAGGAAGGGGGAGCCCTACCTGCTTGTTAGGTGTAATCTATTCTTCAGCAGGGTCTTCCTCTTTCAAAGGAAGTCGTTTGTAAAAAAAAGAAGACAAAAAATAATGATTGCAAAGTTACTGGAGCCAAACTGATTCAAAAAAGCACTTTGGCAACGACAGACGAATACTGTATTGCTGTACATGATAGCATAACCCCGTACTTGTTCAAGCCCGGGTACCCATATACATATATTCTTATACTTTAATCCGCACTTTCGCTTCCTATCTCCCATGCTTCCACTCCCCTACACCTAATAACCATTATCCCAACCTCACTCACACACCTCCAAATGTGATCCCCTACATTCCCATCTTTCCACCTATACAATTCATACTTTCCCGTCGACTACATCCCTACACCACTCCCACACATCGACACTCCCACCACCTTTCATCAGTAGCCACAGTCCAAAATCTGTCACTTGACCTAACCACTCTCCTGTCCCATACCAACATCCTGTCTCACGGTATACCCACGTTTTCATCCCTATGCCCACATCAATACATTCTCATGCCCCTCATAGTCACACTTTCCCAAGCCCTACATCCTCACCCACTCCCACATTAAGCCGCTGACATACTCAGCCCCAAAGATACACTCCCACGTATGCTTTCGTCTCCATCTCAGTTGTATCTTTATATTCCACAAGACATCACTTATCTGCAGAGGAATACAAAGGAATGCAAACAGCAACAGACAAATGGATCCTTTCGAGGCTGTTTGTGATAGTGGAAGATATAAGAAACCCACAGATTAATGTAGTAAAAAGCTAGAGGGCTTACAGATAACTCAAACAGAATAACCTGCAAATTGTCATTGTGACTAAGAAGGCGCAAATAACTTAAGTCGTGGACTTCAAGCGAAGTAGTTATCAAGTCTATTCTTAAACGTATTCTACTGTACTGCTTTCAGTCACTCTACTTGGCAAATTGTTCCGTATGTCAAAAATCCTGTTGAAGTAAAAGTATTTCGCCCCATTCGAGGTAAAACGTTTGCCCAACAATTTGTATCCATTACTCCGAGTAAAATCAGACGAATGCTAATTTGTTGAGCCTTTTGCGACATCACTGCATTCCTTCAGTTTATATTGCAGGTCATAAGTGAAAAGTAAATATTTCTCAGTGAACATTAAGAAAGATTTGACTAAGAAAACTGTTAGCACAGAGTGTGCGTGTGCGTGTGTGTGTGTGTGTGTGTGTGTGTGTGTGATTATTATATGTGTGTTACGGGGAGAGAGTTTTATACTCGTGTTGCCCCGTCTCTTAACCTTGTATATATATGACTTGTCTTTACTCCTGTAGATGCGCCCGCACACACACACACACACACACACACCAGCCTAACCAAGGTACTAACTTATCAACCAACTGTGAGGGAAGGATGAACACCTGGGTTGGGTGTGGGCTCACTGCCACAACGAGAATTCGAACCCATGCGGGTCCGACCTCGGGTTAGCCCGTGTGTGTGTATGTGTGTGTGTGTGTGTCTGTGTGTGTGATCTTATTTTTCCACCGAAGGACATTAATTACAACTCGACAGTGTTATAACAACCAGTACGAATCGAGTTCCCTTCTCTTCCAGCACCCTGCAATTAACCTGCTCTTCAAGGCCAACCTCATAACGCAATCTCATAACGTAAATGAGTAATGTAATCGAACACCAGTCACCAACGTGCGACTAATACATTTTGCAATATACCGCCAATAACAGCTTTATTAGATCCTGCCATCCTACCTCCCCCACTCCCCGCCCGCCTGCCTTTCCTCTCTCCCTCCTCCTCTTACACTCCCCCTGCCTCTCCTCCCCTTCCTCTTCTCCCCCCCCCCCAGGGGTGATCCAGAGGAAAGCAATATTATCACAAATATTACACATTAGTGCACCAGAATGGTATTTACGGCAAGGGCAATACTTCTTGGGTAATGGCAGAGGCCAGATAATGGCACAGTCTCATGGGGGTAGGGTAAGGGCAGGTGGTGGCGGGGGGAGGTAGGGCAGGGGGGTTAGGGAGGGAGGGGGTGGGAGAGCGCGTGGTGGGGTCAGGGTCCATCTCCAGCAGTATAACCTCCAGATTGACTCTTAAGAACCGCATTAGTGGTCACCTCAAATGCAGCGGTACCCGTGCGCGAACTGCAACCGACCAGCGAGCTAGGTGAGGTCACTCCGGGGCGGAATATTTTTATTTCTCTCCTTCATTATCTCTCTCTCTTTTTGTTCTTCCTTCTTTTTTCCGTTCAGGTAGTGAGTGGCCTCTGTTCTGTGAGGGGGTTCCCCCTGTTATTTGTTTCTTTTCATAACGTCAGCCTAAGTTATATAGTCTCGATCTCGAGACTCACGGAGGAATGAGGGTCGTCTGATCTGATCTGATCTGATCAGCTTGCGTTCGAACCGTGTCTCGCTGCTTCGCTTACTGCGCCCGACTCCCTGTCTTTTACGTTCATAGATCTCGTAAAGCGTTAGCCTGCTTCCTTCTCTTCTCTTCTCTGCTCAGCTTCGAAACTGATCCTTTTTTTTTTTCCTATCTCTTAACCCTCATGCTTTCAATTAACGGCTACAACCAGCCCCTTTTTATCTAAAATTCAGGTCATCCGCCGGTTCAAAAACTCACAGAATATTCATCTTTTCTTACCAGTCTATTTCCACAGCACTTATCTTTTTATATTTCATTTATGACCTCGATCCTTCGACATAACAAGCCACGAATATTCAAGGTCTAACCATTTCCTTCACGCCTGTTGGTTGTTCCAATTTTTCTCACCACGCTTTTTGTTTCATCAGATAAGGCGTGAATTAAATGTCCTACATTCATTTTCGTTTTATTCTTGAAATACTCGGGACGTTTCGGACACATGAACACTGCCCATCTTCACTCAAATTGATTATAGATGATACAACACAATATAAAGAATTAAACAGGAATGAATCACATCTTGAATTGTTACAAATAAAAGCGGTGACGTAGATAATATGCTGATCGGTGGACCGTGTTCCCTCGTAGTAGTGTGTTCGGTAGGGGTTAAAATCGTTTGGTCAAGTGTTGGGGGGTTTTGCCTGAGGTCTCCGCACCTGGGAAAGCCCGTTGGAGGTAGAGACTCGGGGGTGCAGTGGAGAATATTGCAGCGCCCTGACTTTTCCTGTAGTCTTGTAAGGTTTTGGCAATGTTTCAGTATTAAAGTGTTTTCAGTAAGATGCCGAGGGAGTGACCCGTGAGATTCATGTTATATGAAACCATCTGTAACAGCAACATAACATGACTCTCTCTCGTCATTCCCTCAGCATCTTACTGAAAACACGGTAATACTGAAACATTGCCAAAACCTTACAAGCCTACAGGTAAAAAAAGCCATTTACATAAGAGAGTATAATCCCCTCCTGTATTATCAAAGTAGAGGGAAAGTCAGGACTCTATAATATTCTCAGCTGCACCCCTCCCTCTCTACCTCCATCGGACTTTCTCAGGTGCGGAGACCTCAGGCAAAACCCCCCAACCGTTGACACAACGAGTTTAACCCCTACAGACCACACTACTCCGAGGGAACACGGTCTACCGATCAGCATTATAATCTACGTCACCGCTCTCATCTATAACACTTCAAGATGTGATTAATTCCTGTTTTATTCATTATATTTTGTAACATTTAAAATCAATTTGACTGAAGATGGGCAGTATTCATGTGTCCGAAACGTCTCACATATTTCAAGACAAAAGTGAAAAAAAAAGGAATTTGGGACCTTTACATCACACTATCTGATGAAGCAAAAACGTGTGGCGAGAAAAACTGAAAAACTAACGGGAAGTTAGAGAGCGTTAAATATGCATTTGGTCTTTAACAAAATGTGTTAAAGAAAATATCCTGCTTGCTTACATGATATATATATATATATATATATATATATATATATATCAATTATACATACAGACAGAAACACACATGAATATAGAGACACCCTTCCTATGTCAACATACTAACTGCCGTATGAAGTTACCTTGTCAAAAAAGCCTCCGGTCTTTGTCGGATTATCCCATTCCTAGGGTCTGTGTTTCACTGAGTATCGGGGTAGCTAGTGTGTCTCAGGGCTCTGGGCGTGCCTGTCCTATGTCATCTTGAGGAACTGGGGTTCCCAGCTATGCAGAATTACTTCCAGCAAGAGGTGAACGCCCTTATGATTTTGACCCCACCCCATTTAAAGGATATGTATAGACAGATCGATAGATAGATATACATATAGACAGACAGATAGATAGTCAGATAGACAGGCAGACAGATAGATAGATAGACAGGTAGATAGATACACAAACAGATCACATACTGATTGGTAAAGGTTATGGAATATAGAGACCGCAGGTCTCCACTGATCAAGACGCTCACATCGCTGTACGGATGGAGGTAATGTTTTATTGTGTTGGTTACGGCGGCTAATGACACGGTGGCCACTGATTTAGTGCCTGTCGCCCCCGTCTTGCTTGTAATATACGGGCCATGATGGGCCAGAGCCGTTGTCTTTTAATGTGTGGACATGGTCATAGAGTCAGCGAGTGAGTGAGTGAGTGAGTGAAGGAGAGTGTGAGTGAGTGAAGGAGAGTGTGAGTGAGTGAGGGAGAATGTGAGTGAGTGAGGGAGAGTGTGAGTGAGTGAAGGAGAGTGTGTGTGTGTGTGTGTGTGTGTGTGTGTGTGTGTGTTTAATCACCCACTTGTAATGTACGGGGAGGGAGTTTTACACTCGTGGGGTCCCGTCTCTTGAACATTCTCTACTGTCATACAACTTTTTAGCCTGCGTATGGTGTCTGCATCAACCATGTATTCAGTCACCTTATTCCATTCATCCACTACTCTTATACTACATTTGTAAATCTTTACATATCTATTTCTTTAACAAGTTTCTAGTTAAATTTCATGTTGTGTCCTCTGGTTGCTCTATCCCTATATCTCGCGAAGAACTGTTCGCTCTCCACGTCAATGGCCTGCTTTGAAAAATCTTAATGGTTGTTATCATGTCACCCCTCACTTTTTTTTTTCTTCCACGGTGGGTAAATCTAAAGCCTCTAGCCTTTCCCTGTAACTCAGCTCTCTGAATTCTAGTGCCATCATTGTTGCCATCCTCTGGACCTTCCCTATTAGCTCTTTCTCTATGCTTCTTTTGATACGGTGACCAAATTTGTGAGGTATATTCCAGTTCTGGCCTTCTGTAGGATATGAACAGCTTCCTAGATATTTCCCTATCCATATAATTTTAAAGCTATTTTGATATTTGTCGGGAGATAGTTTGTCTCCTCAACTACTCTCCTAATGTGGAGTTTTGATGACGGGTTAGGGATGATGTCGACGCCCAAGTAATTCCCACACACACACAAAATCCTGAAGCTCATTCCTGCTGGGTAATATTCATACTGAGGTTTTCCTTCATTGTCCCATACTCCGTACCTAACACTTGCTCGGTTTGAATATCATCAATCATATATCAGATCAAATTTGTAGGCTCACCTGTTGGCTTTTCACTCCCCTATATATATATATATATATATATATATATATATATATATATATATATGATGGTAGCCGAGATGGCACGGACACTTGTACACCACAGTCATAACCATCTCAGACTGGATGGGTGCCACCCATCTATCAACCACCTCAGAGAGGGAGATGAGGAGCTAGGTAATATCCAAGCCCACTCACTGCCTTGTCCAGGATTTTGAACACTATGGTGTTCGTATTCAGCTTCTCCATTATCACCTGGTAAAGACTGTGATCTGTACATTTTACGTTACTGGTAGAAGGTATCTACGACTCTCGTATAGCAATAAATATCAATGGGTAGATTTCATAATACTGGTTGACACGTGCATCGGGTACCTGAAAATCCTTGAAACTTCTCATATTTTGCAAAGTCTTAAAAAAGAGACAGAAAAAAAGAAAGATATTTACGACACCAGCTTTGAGAGTATTTAAATAGAAGTTTGTCTTGTTTTAACTACGAGTTAAATCTTGTACTAGCTACGCTGACACCTGACTTTGCCTTGCACTAGTTACACTGGCACTGAGTTTGCCTTGGAAATATTGGTATTTCTCTGTCACACGTTCAAATTTTGTTGCTGTTGTTGGACGTACGCATTCCACTGAAGTTAGAAGATGACCACACTCTGAGTAATGTCATAATTGAGAGATTATGGTGATGATGATGATAATGATGATTGCTCCAAGAAAATGAGTAATCATTTTTGTTTTTTCTGGGCGTATCGACACGACTTGTGTGTCTGGTGATTAATGTGGTGAAAAGGGGGGAGGGTGGGAACACCTCCATTCACAGCGTTACTTTTGACAGGAAAAGTAAAACGCCGTTATTTTTTTTTTCTTTTTTAGTACAGTGAACTAACTACTAGAGGGATGATGACGAGGGAATACCAAGGGGACTGGAATAAGCGCCATGCATCCAGTCTCAGTATGGCAATGGCGTCTTCACACACACACACACAAAACACTGCTTTCCGTCTGGCAACGTCTCAAGGATGCGTCCGAGCGGTGGCCCAGTTTCTCAATAAAAATTGCCAAATTACAAAATTGGTAAATTACTCTTGATGTAGAGGAGAGCTTCCCTTATTAACCAGTTTGGAATATCAACCACAAAAAAACACCCTAGGCTTTTTACCTCCCAGTGTTGTGACTGTTTGAAGTCCCCGCCCTCCCTCCCTCCCAGTACGATTTTCAGGAAATATAATTAATGGCCAGAATTCTTCGGTCTTTTCTCGAAAATTATTTGCAACCGAGTCGTTCTGCATGAACAGGCAGATACTGAAGGTCCAGATATTGTTCGAAGGGCTTTTTCAATAATTTATATATATATATATATATATATATATATATATATATATATATATATATATATATTCCTTAGTAAGTAATTCCATCTTGCACCCCACCCCCTCGCCTCCTGTCAAGTGGGCGACCGGTTCTCGCGTCTTTCTTTTCGTGGCTTATTTAACCGGTCCTTAAGGCTTTTTGGTAAATTTAAGTCAACCGGTTCTCGCGGCTTTTTTTTTTTTTTTTTTTTGTACTGCTGATGATACACTCGTCTCGCAACACTTTTTTCTTCAGTCAATCCGGTTTTCATTCATCGATTTTTTTTCTTCTTAGTTTATTCAATCCTTTTTTGATGACATTCTCTGGATTTATTCTACCGGATTTATTGACTTCTCTCACACTGTTGATTCTGTTTTACGCTGGTTCTGGCGGCTCATTTACTCGATTTATTCCGTTGGTTGAGACTTTTTTTTTTTACTCGATTTATTCCGTTGATTCTGACGCCCTTTTTTTTAACTCCCGATTTATTCCGTTGGTTCTGACTGCTTTTTTTTACTCTCGATTTATTCCGTTGGTTCTGACGGCTTTTTTTTTTACTCTCGATTTATTCCGTTGGCTCTGATGGCTCTCGTTCTCTCGATTTATTTGACAATATCTCTTGTTTTGGTTGGCTCGTTACCAAGGAGCTCCTGGTCTGGCAGTTCTCGTGAGTTCGGTGCTGTAACTGTGGTAGTCACGACAGCGCTGTGGTAGAGCTGTGATAGGTGTTAAATGCGGCGCGGTGGAGCTGTGGTAATCATCAACACGCCGTGGTAGGGCTGTAGTAATCGTTATAAGCATTGTGATGTAGTTGTGGCAGTTATCCTAAGGCTGTGGTAGAGCTGCGGTAGTCGTCGCAGGGCTACTGGTAGAGCTGTGGTAGTCGCTTTCTGCGCTGCGGTAGAAGGTGTAATGATAATCCCTCGAGCTGCAGTTCTTTTTTAATGGTAACGTTACGTTACGTAACGTCAGGATGTGTCTCGATTCGTACTGCCTTAAATATCGACTGTCTTTCTGATGAAATTTGAAACAATTTCTCTTTTCTTTTCAGTGCCACCTCTTGTAACGTAGATCTAACCCATCCTGACATGCTGGAAGTCTGACCAAATTCTGACCTTAATATCGGTCGGTCACACAGCCGTACACACGTAAGAGAGACTATTCAATCGGACATTCTGATTAAATACGACGAGGCTACGCGTTTCGTTCCGTAATCAATGTTCCGTTTTCTATTTTTCTATTTCATGCCATTTAAAGTGACCTAAGATTAGTGACACATTTATGCTTAATATCAAATAAACTGTAGAGAAATTTATATATATCTAGTTTTTCATTTGCATATAAACCTAATTAGAGAAAAAAATTATCACGAAAATAACGCTAACTACCTCCTACGATAATGCAATTTATTCAATAATTCCAAAATCTCCTTTAAGGTAGAAACTAATGGGATTTAGTTTAATAATTAATTACTGTAGGATTGGAATCATCATCATCAAGACTATCATAACCACGATCATTATGATCATTCTAATGATAATGATCATCATGACAGTCTCTTCCCATGGCATTATTTTCCACGTTTAGGGAATTTCTGTCATCACCGCCACCATCATATTCTTCACCATCACCATCATCATCACATATCACCAGCACATCATGATCCATCACCAGTATTATCACCATCATCAACACCACCACCAACACCTCCATCAATGACACCAGCACCATCATCACCACTTACATCTCCACCATCACCACCACCACCACCACCACGCAACTGCGTCATCAGTCTCACCACCAACGCCTTCCTTCATCTCCACCGTTAGCACCACCACCACCACCAGCCCCCACCATCATTAACACGACCAGTTAAATAATGAGGGGCTAAGTGACGTCATGAGATAATTAGCACTAATTACGAGGAATATCATTACGGGCTAAATAACAGGAGTGGCACACGGGGCTCGCGGACTGAGGCGAAGATGAGAGACACCGTTGGCAGCCGGAGATACCAGTGGACGATGGAGGTTGAAATACACAGTCCAGCTGTAGAGATAGAGTAGAAAAATCGTACGATTTAGAGCATTCAATATAGAATAAATTGGTCCCCAAGGACTGTGGGACTATCTGAGACGAACGATAATATCATTAATTAATGATAACGAGTTTCTGGCCATCATCGGAAGGTCATTTACATCTTAAAAGACAAGATTAGGTGGTGTAATTTGTGTGTTTAAAATAATAACTCCTCTCTTCTGAAATATGCATCACTTGAGAGCTGTGAATCGGGTGTTGTTCTATAGAAACTAATATTATGTCGCTAATTTTTCCTCATTTTCTATGTCCGTGCATGCAAACTCGGCCCTTCTTTTTCCTTATCACTCGTGTCTGAAACGTTACTTAAAAAGAAGGAAAAAGAAAATCTGCTCCCTAACCCTAGTTTACTGAAAGTGCATTGTTGAGATGCTACACCAGAGATGAGGAAGGTGTAGTGAAGATGCGTTTGTAGAGAGAGGTTAGTGAATTAGTAGGGAAAAATGATTATATATAGTTCATATACTATATATATATATTTTTTTTTCATACATATTCGCCGTTTCCCGCATTAGCGAGGTAGCGTTAAGAACAGAGGATTGAGCCTTAGAGGAAAAATCCTCACTTGGCCCCCCTTCTCTGTTCCTTCTTTTGGAAAGGTGAAAATAGGAGGGGAGGATTTCCAGCTCCCCGCTCCCACCCCTTTTAGTCGCCTTTTACGACATGCAGGGAATACGTGGGAAGTATATATATTATGTTGAAGGCTCCACTCATGGACAAAAGTCCAGATCGAGGCTGGGCCTTAATTGAAATATGGAGAAAAATGAGAAAGTATTTAGGGATTTTTGAGATAGTGTAAGACCAGTCTTTTGAAATGTACAAGGTCATATTTATTGGGAAAGACATGAAAAGGTAGAGAGTTCTAAAGCTTCAACATGTAAGGAAAGAAGCGGGTATCAGAACGGCACACTCTTGAGTTGCCGATGGCCACATAATGATCATATGATGCAGCAGCTTGCCGAGTATTGCGTGGTCTAGCTAGTGGTGGGGGCGTACAAGCAGCCAGCTCTCGGGAGCAAAAACCGAAGTAATACCTGTAGAAGAGGGAAAGTGAACCAACATTGTAGCGTAGGGCAAGGGGATCAAGTTTGGAAGTTAGCCTGGGACCGTTTATAAGTCAGACCACTTTCAACTCAAATTTGTCAAGTAAAGAAACAGAGCTAGAACCACCCCAAATGCAGGAGGGTGAAAGGCATGCAAGGAATAGAGTGAAATGCAATGATGTGGACTGAACCAGGGCATGTGAAACGTCTGGGTAAACAATGGAAAGGTCTGTGGGGCCTGGATGTGGATAGGGAGTTATGACAGCCAGAAACTGAGTGTTAGTGAATGTGGCCTTTTTCATCTGTATCCTGGAGTTACCTCACTGACATGGGTGGCACTGCTATTTCCTGTGGGGCAGGATGGCATCAGAAATGGATGGAGATCAGCAAGTATTAATATGTACACGTGTATATCCCTGAGGATAGGGGATAAAGAATACTTCCCACGTATTCCACCGTGTGTCGTACAAGGCAATTAAAGGGTGCGGGAGCGGAGGGCAGGAAACCCTCTCCTTCTTGTTTTTCAATTTCTAAGAGGGGAAACAGAGGAAGGAGTCAAGCGGGAAGTGCTCATCCTCCTCAGAGGCTCAGACTGGGGTGTCTGAATGTGTGTGGATGTAACCAAGATGAGAAGAAAGGAGAGATAGGTTGTATGTTTGAGGAAAGAAGCCTGGAAGTTCTGGCTCTGAGTGAAACGAAGCTCAAGGGAAAAGGGGAAGAATGGTATAGAAACGTCTTGAGAGTGAAGTCAGGGATTGGTGAGAGGACAAGAGCTAACTAAGGAGTAACACTACTCTTGAAGCAGGAATTGTGGGAGTGTGTGATAAAGTGTAATGAAGTAAATTCCAGATTGATGTGGGTAGAACTGAAAGTGGATGGTTAGGGATGGGTGATCATTGGTGCTTATGTACCTGGTCATGAAAAGAAAGATCTTGAGAGGCAAGTGTTTTGGGAATGAGAGTTTCAGCATTTTTGGTACACGAGACCGGGTACTAATGATGGGTGATTTAAATGCGAAGGTGAGTAATGTGGCAGTTAGGGGTACAGCTGGTGCACACGGGGTATTCAGTGTTGTGAATGGAAATGGTGAAGAGCTTGTGGATTTGTGTGCTGAAAAAAAACTGGTGACTGGGAACACCTAGTTTAAAAAGAAAGATATTCACAAGTGTACGTTTGTGAGTAGAAGAGATGGTCAACGGACATTATTGGAATATATATTAATTGATAGGCGTGTAAAAGAGAGACTTTTGGATATAGATGTACTGAGACGGGCGGCTGGTTGGATGTCTAATAACTACCTTGTGGAGGCGAAGGTGAAGATTTGTAGAGGATTTCAAAAATGAAGAGACAATGTCGGGGAGAAGAGAGTGGTGAGAGTAAGTGAGCTTCGAAAGGAGATTTGTGTGAAGAAACATCAGGAGAGATTGAGTGTAGAATGGCAAAAGGTGAGAGCAAATGAAGTGAGGGGAGCGGGTGAGGAATGGCATGAATTTAGGGAAGCAGTGATGGCATGTGCAAGAGATACGTGTGGCATGAGAAAGGTGAGAGGTGGGCAGATTAGGAAGGATAGTGAGTGGTGGGAGGAAGAGGTAAACTTGTTAGTGAGAGAGAAAAGAGAGGCATTTGGACAATACTTACAAGGAAGGAGCGCAAGTGACTGGGAAACGTATAAGAGAAAGTGGCAGGGGGTCAAGAGGAAGGTGTAAAGATTGAAAAAGAGGGCAAATGAGACTTGGGGTGAATGAATATCGTTAAACTTTAGGGAGAATAAAACGATGTTTTGGAACAAGGTAAATAATGTGCGTAAGAGAAGAGAAATAGGAACATCGGTGAAAGGGGCAAGGGGGAAGTGATAACAGGTAGTGATGGAGTGAGGTGGATATGGAGTGAGTATTTTGAATGACTGTTAAATGTGTTTGATGATAGAGTGGCAGATGAAGGGTGTATTTGGCTAGGTGGTGTGCGAAGTGAGAGAGTCAGGAAGAGTGGTTTGATGGAGAGAGACAAGGTGGTGAAAGCCTTATGAAAGATGAAATCCGACAAGGCAGCGGGATCTGATTCTACTGCAGTTAAATCTATTAAGAAAGGGGGTGACTGTGTTGTTGATAGGTTGGTAAGAATATTCAGTGTATGAATGGGCCATGGTGAAGTGCCTGAGGATTGGCGGAATGCATGTATAGCGCCAGTGTACAAAGGCAAAGCGGATAAATATGAGTGTTCATCTTACAGAGGTATAAGTTTGTTGAGTATTCCTGGAAATCTGTTTGGGAGAGTATTGATTGAGAGGGCGAAGGCATGTAAAGAGCATCAGATTGGGGAGGACCAGTGTAGTTTTAGAAATAGTAGAGGATGCGTGGATCAAGTGTTTGCTTTGAAAAATGTATATGAAAAATACTTAGAAAAAGAGATGGATTTTTATGTGGCATTATTGGATCTCTGGAAGGTATATGATAGGGTTGACAGGGAGGCTTTGTGAAAGGTCTTAAGAATATATGGTGTGGGAGGTAAGCTGCTAAAAGCAATGAGAAGTGTTAATCATGGGTGTAAGGCATGCGTACGAGTAGGAAGAGAGGAGAGTGATTGGTTCCCAGTGAAGGTCTATCTGCGGATGGGTGTGTGATGTCAATATGGTTGTATAATTTGTTTATGGATGGGGGGAAGAGGGAGGTAAATGCAAGTGTTTTGGAGAGAGGGGCGAGTGTGCAGTCTGTTAGGGATGAGAGGGCCTCAGAAGTGAGTCAATTGTTGTTCGCGGATGATACAGCACTGGTGGCTTATTTGAGTGAGAAACTGCAAAGGTTGGTGACTGAGTTTGGAAAAGTGTGTGAAAGGAGAAAGCTGAGAATAAATGTGAATAAGGGCAAGGATTTTAGGTTCAGCAGGGTTCAGGGATAAGTTAGTTGGGATGTGAGTTTGAATGGGGAAAAATTGGAGTAAGTGAAGTGTTTTACATATCTGGGAGTGGACTTGGCAGCAAATGGAACCAAGAAAGCGAAAGTGAGTCATGGGGTGGGAGAGGGGGTGAAGGTTCTGGGAGCGATGAAGAATATGTTCCGGAAGGAGAGAACTTTATCTTGAAGAGGAAAAATGGGTATTTTTGAAGAAATAGTAGTTCCAACAATATTATATGGTTTCGAGGCATGTGCTATAGATAGAGTTGTACGGAGGAAGGTGGATATGTTGAAAACGAATTGTTTAATGAAAGTATGTGATGTAAGATCGTTTCATCGAGTACTTAATGTAAGGGTAAGAGAGATGTGTGGTAATAAAAAGAGTGTGGTTGAAAGAGCAGAAGAGGTTGTGTTGATATTGTTAGGACATATGGAAAGAATTAGTGAGGAAAGGATGTCAAAGAGGATTTATGTTTCATAGGTGGAAGGATGGAGTGAAAGAGATTTGGAGCTGTCGGGTACTGAACATATAGGCGGGTGAAAGGCGTGCACGGAATAGAGTGAAATGGAACGATGTGGTATACTGGGGTCGACGTTCTGTCAATGGGCTGAACCAGGGCGTATGAAGCGTCTGTGGTAAACCACGGAAAGGTCTGTGGGGCCTGGATGTGGAAAGGGAGCTTTGGTTTCGGTGCATTAAACATGACAGCTAGAGACTGAGTATGAACGAATGTGGCCTTTTCGTCTGTGTCCTGACGCTACTTCTCTGACTCAGGGGGTGGCGATGCTATTTTCTGTGGGACGGGATGGCGTCAGGAATGAATGGAAGTGAGCAAGTGTGAATGTGTTCATGTGTATATGTGTATACGCATATGTATGTATATGTATGTGTATATGTATATGTTGGTACGTATATGTACGTTTTGTGCATATATGTGCATGTATGTATTTATATGTGTATGTGAGTGAATGGATCTTTCTTCGTCTGTTTCTTGGAGATACCTCGCTAACGCGGGAAACAGCGATGAAGTATAATAGATATATAAATGAATAAATAGATAAATAAATAAGTAAATGAGATC
>JAYMFT010019176.1:5462-16507 GCA_038088735.1 Panulirus argus
GAGTGCTGTACGTTGAGGTCATTTTCTATATTACTGTTAACACGTATAAAGTGAAACTATAAAATTTTATTTTCTATTTTTTTTTCGGTAATTTGATTTTCTATTTGGTTAACAACGTACTAATGAAACTGTCGAACGGGTTGGTAGAAATGCTTTATGTAGGGGGCTGCGAATAAATGACCTGGGAGAACTCTATACAGAGGAGTTTTTATCGGGAGTATGGCACCCATATGAATTGGAAGGGTGGGTGTGAGTCAAGGATGTATAATGTCCCCTTAGCTGTTTAATCCGTTTATGGATGGGATGGAGGGAGGTATACGTGAGGTTCTATGAGCGGGTCTGCAGTATCATGGGGAATCGGAAGAAATGAGTCAGTTGTTGTTTACAGATGGCAATTAGAAACGTCGAAGCCGAATGTCGCAAGCTCTGACCTCTCTTCAAACTGTTGGACTGAGATTAAGTCCGTAGGAGCGGCGCCTATCATGGAAATACTCATATAATCTATAATTACTGCGACATCTGATCTACCGCTGCCGAACATCGAGTATGGATGTCACGGGGTAATACCACAGGTGCGGCCGAAGGTTGGTTCACCAAACCCATCTCTGGGGATTATTATTAGGTCAGGTGAGGTCATCTGCTGTGACCCGCCACCAAGTCAGGGCGTCATTAGCAAGGTAACACTTTGTGGAGTGACCGTGGGTCGCTACTTATCAAAACATTCAAGGTGGAGACCGTCTTAATGTTAATTGAAGTGTTAATATATATCTAAATATTTACATTTCTGATCACCGTTCGCTCCTGGAACTCCCATCAAGGGGGTGGTCACGGCAAAAGAGTCTCCACTGATCCCTGACCTTACATGTCTCCCTGGCATATACTATTCCACGCATTCTTCCCCCATTTCCCTCCCTCCCTCCAGGACTTTTCCACTGACAGACAGATAGATAATTCGATTTATCTCGATAAAATTACATGGTTGAGGATGCAAGATCCATAGAACACACGTTTACAATAATCAATACAAAAATTAATAGGGTCGTTTACCATAGCAAAGAACAAAGAAGACTCAGTATGATTTACAATGTAAGATATATCCAACAGTTTCTTCTTCGTTGTCACAACGTCACAGGTCACTAGAGTTAACAAGTCCTGTCGCATATGGGATAAACGACCCTCTTAGACGTGCTCCACATTCGAACGGTTGGAGTTGGTCACTGCAGTGTGTTGTTCTTGTGCTCAACTCACTGCGTCGAGGAGGTGGGAGGTCCCTGTGCCTATCGTCATTGAGTAGACTCCTTTGTGACAATGCCAGTAAGGAGGACTTTGGGAGGGCTTCTTGATAACTTTTTTCATACTCACGACAGATCTTCATAGCTCTCCTCTGCATCCTTTCGATCGATTGAGACGTGAACAGAGAACCCAGCATGAAACAGTGGGCAGCAGTACCCCACGGCATGCAGTATGTAAGTTATGTATGTTTTGACGAGTTGATCGGGAGGGGCATTGTACTTCTCCAGCTCGTGTAGCAGGTAGAGAAGTCGGGATGTGTTCAGCCCATATCAGGTCAGAGTTTATGGTGACTCTTAACAGTTTACAACTCTTTACCACTGGGGTGCTGGTGTTCCCTATAGTTACACTTGGTAAAACTAATTTTTTTAAGTTTTTGTCTAGTGCATCACTTGGCACTTGCCAAAGTTTTATGACAAGTTGCTTGCTGACGCCCGTGTGTACAGCTCCTGAGAAAGTACTCTCCTAAGAAAGGCGATCGACTGAGCATGTTTCGTAGACGGTAAGGTCATCTACGTACTGCAGGCGTTTTTGTGTGTGTTGTGTAGCTCCACTGATCATTCCCAAGAAGTCGATTGGACTACAGAGATCCTCGAGGGGCCCCACGGGAGGTGTAACCTATACTGCTCATGCGTCTAGAGGGGGACGTACTCTCTGGGATCGGTTTTGAAGAAATCTAACTAACCATCTGACTGGGGAGACCCACAATCCTGGCTCGAAGAGGCGCCTTGCAACGATGGTGTGATCAGTTAGGTTGAAGCCTTTGCTATAGTCATAAATAATTAATGAGAAAATTTTCCCAGGTTCATCAAGATCAGGCAGCATTTCGTGAACGAGGAGCACAAGACAGTGGGTCGTGGAGGGATTCTTTATATTCTCATATTGTCTAGGGTCAACATGAGGCTTGATTTCTGGGACGACAAAGCTCTCTAAACCATAGGAAAGGTTAGAGTTAGACTCACCGGTCTGAGATTATCAATAGAGGAAATTTTCGGTTTTTAGGTATTGTTACTATTGTTGCGTGGCGCAGATGGTGGAAGTATAGCCATCTCTAATGGATCTGCTATACAGTTATGTAATAGGAACACTCAGGTCAATGGCGAACTCTCTGATAAGTCGAATGGGTAGCTCGTTAGAGGGTTCTGACATACCTGTCCTGAGTTTGGCAAGACGTTTGGTGACGTCCCAAGGTTGGAGTAACACAGCGTTCGCTTCTGCTGGTAGGTACGTGGGCAAAGACGCAGTATCGAGAGGGAAAATGTGACCGCACACGCCAGAGAAATGAGCCTACTACTATCAAATTATAGGTTATTTAGGCATAAAACACAGCCTCTATATACTTAAACGAGCAAAATATTAGCAAGAAGTGCTACAGATAAGTAATACATGGCTCAAATTATTAACAAAATGAAAATGCAGAAATTGGGGAAGGTATTGTACAGTAAAATGTAGAGAATTCAGATGACTGAACAACATGCTTTTGAAAGTATTGTTCATGCTACATTCATAGCTTACTATGCACAGCCATAGTATTCAGAGACGAAGGAAAAGCATCATGTTGTGAGTGGTTAATTAAACTATGAATAATACGTATCGGCATGTGTTCTATCACTCTCGATTAAACATAATAATAATACTTTTGTTACCCCCCTCACCATGCTACATTTTCTCTTGAGTGCTGTACGTTGAGGTCATTTTCTATATTACTGTTAACACGTATAAAGTGAAACTATAAAATTTTATTTTCTATATTTTTTTTTTCGGTAATCTGATTTTCTATTTGGTTAACAACGTACTAGTGAAACTGTCGAACGGGCTGGTAGAAATGCTTTATGTAGGGGGTTGCGAATAAATGGCCTGGGAGGAACTCTATACAGAGGAGTTTTTATCGGGAGTATGGCATCCATAAAAATAGGAGGGAAGGAAAGAAAAGGATTTAAAGTGAGGTTGGGTGTGAGTCAAGGATGTGTAATGTCCCCTTAGCTGTTTAATTCGTTTATGGATGGCATGGAGGGAGGTATACGTGAGGTTCTATGAGGAGCGGGTCTGCAGTATAATGGGGAAGCGGAAGAAATGAGTCAGTTGTTTACAGATGGCACAAATCCTGTAGCAGACTTAAGTGGAAGATTCTAGAAGCTGCTCTAATGTGTTTGTAAGTCTGTGTGAAATGAGGAAACAATGTTAATAAGAAAAAAGTAGGGCAATGAGGTGTAGCAGGGGTGTCAAGACAGAATGGTTTAAGCGCTAGTTTAAATAAGAAGAACCTGGAGGAATTAGTGCTTTAGATACACATGAGTGGCCATGCCAGTGGATGGAACCACAGAAGTGAACCACAGTGTGAGAGATGGGTGCACTGGAGAGTGTGTGGGAGAGGTCAGTTGCTGTTGAGGCAAAGATGGGTATGCTTGAAAGATACAATAGTCCTGACAGTCGTAAAGTCTTGGCCCCAGGGTTCACAAGAACTGAAGAGGGTGAATGTGTTAAAAATGAAATGCCTTAAGACATTAAGTGGTATGATGCGGGTTAATCGAGTAAGGATAGTGAAAAAGAGGTATGGTAGTAAGCACTGTGAGTGAGAGAGCTGACCGGGGTGTGTTGAAATGGTTTGGACCAGAAAGATGGACAGGAAAGACTGACTATGAGGATATACGTATGTCAGAAGTTGAAGCAAGCGGGAAGAAGATGGAAGGATGATACGAGAGGGACTTTGAGGTGTCATGAACTGAACAGAAGGGTGACAGGTATAAATGGACTAAAATGAACTGGGAAAATGTGGTATACAAGGTGCGACGTGCTGTCAGTGGGATGAACCAGGTTTATAATGGAATGGTGTATGAAGCTTGGATGTGGATGGTGGGCTGTGATTTGGGTGAATAGACGACGCCGCTGTTAATCTGTTACTAGCTCTACCTTGCTAAGGCAGTAAACAGCAAACGGTTAACATTCTAACAAAGTTGCACTGGTGACTCTTGAGTGACAGAGGTCAGATGTGGTACACGGTGGTGCTAAATGACAACTTATCCAGCCCTAGGAGGTCACTGGCATCCTACCAATCCAAAAGCCTCTTGCACTGCAGCCAAGCTGACAGCAAATTGCAAGGCATAAAATCATATATCTCAACTGCCATCTATGAGGACAATCCTGACCTAACCTCCCCACTCCCATTCCCCAGCACTAGACGTCCCGTCACCTTAAGCACCTGCCAAACCTCCATAAATGAGGTTATGAGGTAGAAAAGTACTCCCTGCATCACCCCAGACTTTTTTTTTTATAGTTTTCATGGTTTAAATACGACTTCCTGTTTGGTGCACAGTATTGGTATATACAACTGTTGTCCATTCCATTGCGGCTAGGCCGCACGCACGGCATAACCTGACTGTTGGTCGTGCAGTTCCCGTGAATGGAATTGGCTGGTCTGCATGCATAGGCACCACCAGGAAGAGGCATTTGTCCCCTCTACATTTCACAAAAAATAAAAAGTGCACGTGTGGCACACTCGTAATCATAGTTACTTGAATGGAAATGCCAACATTAGCACTTTGGGAGATTTGAGGTTATCCCTGCGCCACTTCTTTATTGACTTTTCCTAAGATGGGTACCGCTTCTCCGGTTGAGACGTTTAGTATTCTGCTGAACGCATAACAAGAGGTTATCTTGACTGGGATGGAGTCCTACATGCCATCTTCAAAATCTTTCTCTCCACAATCGTAGTGTGATTGCTCCTGTCGCATTAGGGATGGTGCGGACCGACACCTTATACTTTTCCCCTCAACTTGAAACCCACGTTGCTTTCATGTTTACTCGGAAAGATGTTTTTCGGAAAGCCGATCATATTATACGAACAGAAAGTGTGCTGATTTGACTTGACTTCAACTGACAAACTTTTGTGATTCTTAACCAAAAGCGTCATCAAAACTTCTCTTGTTCACACTTTCCTCCTCTTTACAGACCTGATCAATCTGTTGCTAATTCTCGCACTAACAAAGCCGCTCTTTCTGGCATTCTTTTTTTTTTCCTCTTATTCAACTATGGATGATTACGCTTCTAATCCTATGCCCCATTTCCTTCCACTCAACCTATGCCATCTCCTATATCATCCTTGCCCAGGGTACTCTTCCAGCTTCAAATGGACCAAGCACTTGGCTCAGATTGCCGGCATACCCCTTCCGGTTCTAGGGTAGTGCGCCTCTGAGCTAGGACCAATCCTTGCTCGCCTATTTCGCCTCTTTCTAAGAACCCAGACTTTCTCTCCCGCTAAGAAGCATGCCTTGGTGCAGCCCATCCCTAAAAATGAAGACCGCTCTAACCCCTCCAACTATCGCCTCGCTGCTCGCACTTCTGTTTTCTTCAGTCTTTAAAACTCTTACTTTCTCAAACACTTTGAATGCCAATCTTTTCTTTTAGATCACCAATATGGGTTTCGCAGTACTAGGTCTACAGATCTTTCTCATGTGACTCATCTTCTGTCGTAGCCATAGACATCTCCAAAGCTTCTGACAGGCTGTGGTGGCATGTGTCTTTGCTTTCTGAAGTTCTCTCCCTTGGCTTCACTGCGTCTTTCTGTTCTGCAGTGTATAGTTTCCTCTATAGCTGTCCCAACGTAGCAGTCAACAATAGAGCGACTTCCCCCTCCTATCCTATCAGTAACGGTGTACTCACAGTTCTGTCTGATCACTTTCTTTCTTCTCTCAATAAATGATCTCGTCTACTTCTAACACCGTACCCAGGTCTGGGGGTCCGAAAGGGGGCCCGGGAATTTCCTGGGATCTCAGAAAATGCAGAAAATCAACAGAGCGCTCCATTCCATCCCTCTCTCATCTTCCATACTCTTTTTAACTTTTCAGCTCATGGTATAAAAACTGCAGTGGATAAAAATAGGATGACTAATGAAAAAGAGAAAGGGCCCGAAAGAAACTTTGTACCCACTGATAAAATACCACTCAGGGGCCATGCCAGTCGTCTCTTACAACAACATCGCGTGACCTGACATTGCCTCACCTCCCTTACAGCAGCACAGTGGAACCATGACAATGCCTCATCCACCTGCAACATCTCACCAACACCCGAAAATCCTTCATTTCCCCAAACACAACAACTGAAAGAAATTTAAGACGGAGCAAATTAATTATGAAAAAAATATCGTGGGTAAAGGCGATAAGCCAAATCTGTTCCATATATCTATCTGGATTAAACTGTCGTCTAAAGGACAGTTAATTAATCTAAGAGATTCAGAAGGAAAAGTTGTTCGAGCCAACGAGAACATATGATTGAGGAGCGTATTCGTTGTGGAGGACACTAAAACCCGAACAGCAGCGAAACGGAATGAGGAAAAAAGACTTAAAAAAAAAAAAAGGGTAGTTTAAAAAGACAGAAGTAGCCTATTAAAGGGGAATCCATCCATACAACACACATGGTCCTAATAACGTCCCTCCATATGTGCTCAAGAACTGTAAAGAAACAATTTAAAGGCGGCTGGAAAATGCTGTTAAAAATTCCCTGGAAATGAGGGCAAATGACAACAAATATCGTGCCTGATTTTTGGAACAGGTGTGCTTTCTTTTATGTTGAAGGCTCCAGTCACGGACAAAAGTCCACATCAAGGCCGGGCCTTAATTGAAATATAGAGAGAACTGTGAAACGGAGCCTAACCTAACCTTACCATCCCATCCATAAACAAATTAATCAACCATGGTGACATCACACACCCCTGAAACAGACCCACCTTCACTGGGAACTAATTACTCTCCTCTCTTCCTTCTCATACACAAGAATTACACCCTTGTTATAAAATTCTCACTGCTTCTAGCAGCTTAACTCTCACCCCATATTTTCTTAAGACCTTCCACAAAGCATCTCTATCAACCATATCATATGCCTCCTCCGGTTCCATAAATGCCACATACAAATCCATCTATTTTTTTAAGCATTTTAAGTATATCTCACATACATTCTTCAAAGTAAACACCTGATCCACACATCCTGTACCACTACTTGAAACCACTCTGCTCCTCCCCGAGCTGATGTTCTGCAGATGCGCTCACCCTCTCAAAAATTACCCTCCCATATATATTCTCTTTTCTACTGAACTTCTTCAATGGAATATCATGTATTCTCTAAATATAGATCACAGGAAAATGAAGACCTGTTCTGCACCGAAAACATAAAATGACAGAGCACTATGCAAATAAACGAAAATTCTTCTTTTTTTTTTCCACAGTTAAGAACGCATTTTGTGTCTGATATTCCTTATGGCATAAAGCGCTAAAAATATTATCTACTCGTAATTACATATTGTACTGTACGGGGAGAGAATTTTACATTCGTGGGGCTCCATTTCTTGGACATTCTAAGCCATCATACAACCTCTCAAATTTATGTAGGCTGTCTGCATTACCCATGCCTTCAGCCAATTTGTTCCAGTCATCCATCACTTTTACACTATACACGTATTTTTTGCATACTTTTTTACGTTTCTTAGTTCCATGTTATGTCCTCTGGTTGAACTTTCTCTACATCTTTCACAGAACTGTTCACTGTCCACGTCATCGATTTCTTTTAAAAACTTAAAGGTTGTGATCAGGTCACCCCTTCCTCTTCTCCTTTCCAAGGTGGGTGAATATAAAGCTTATAAAGCCTTTCCCTGCAACTTGGCTCTTAATTCTGACACCAGCTGTGTTGCCTTCCTCTGGACTTTATTAGATTGTTGTTTCTTACCTGTAAGTGCGGTGACCAAACCCGAGAAGTACATTCTAATTTCGGCCTTATGCAGGATATGAATAGCTTATCAAATATTTCCTTAGCCATATAATTTAAGGCTATCCTGATATTTGTCAACAGACGGGTTGTCTCTTTAACACCAAATCAAACGTTAACTATAACTGGTCAACCCCATGGCGTCTTGGTTATAATCATCAATTCTTTCTTTTATCACGTAAGTTACTTCTGGCAACCCCTTAGCCTCCAGCAATCTTATAATACACATTTTCTCCCTCCGTCATCCTTATCTGGTGTGTGACCTTCCAAGCCACAAAGTTAATCAGTGATTTACGTCAATCAGCCACCTGCTTTACTAATCTAAATTTGTAGCCACCCACTTTACAGCGTGATCCCTCAGTGTAGAAGTACCAACCTTTGTCTCTAGCTTTCTCTTTTAGCTAACAAGCACTGGTACTGTGTGCTCTGTACTTATCTAAACTTTCCATCAATTAGCCCATACACTGATTGCTTTATCCCTAACAGTGAATGTTGTTCTTTCAACCCCACCTTAGACAAGGACAAAGAAATAATGGAGAGAGTACAGCGTCGAGCTATAAATATGATTCTCGGACTGAGAAACAAATCCTATGAGAGCCGACTAAACGACATATCTATTTACGTAGCTAAGAAAAGAGAAGGTTAATATAAGTACTCAAAGCGATCAGAGGCTTTGATAATCTTGATCTAACAAACTGCTGTTGACTAAATTCGTCTAATCTCATTCGTTTTACCTCCAGTAAGGGGAAGTACTTCTTGAACAGGATTGTTACGAATTAAAATGGCTGAAAGCAGTACTATAGATATATGTTTAACAGACTTTATAAATATTTCACCTCAAGTCAACGACTTAAATCATTTGCGCCTTTTCACTCACACAGATAGCTTGCATATCTTTGTATCTGAATTATCTGTATGCCTCCAACTTTTACCACACTAATCTGTGTGTTTCTGATATCTTCCACAGTTACAGCCTTGAAGGGACCCAATGGTTCTCGACTTCGAGAGGACGGCGTCGGCTGGCTGTTACACGCATAGCAACCAGAGTAAACCTCTCTACAACGGACATCTGAATATGAAAAAGTTAACCGTAGGGTCTGTAATAGACATGGATACCAATGAGTGTGTGTATGAGATTTATTTTACCCTGTTCCAATGGTAAGTTAGCGTTTACCTTGTATGAGATGCTTTGTGGGAATCAAGTTGGTTTTGCTACGCTAGGCGTTCTTTCCCAGCTGGGGCGAGTGTGTGTGTGTGTGTGTGTTGGCGCGCATGCATGTACTTGAGCTTCTCTGCTAATAACAAAGCCAGCATGCAGACAGCCTGCCATTGGAACGTTCTACTTGTTTATCATTTTGGGGCATGGGAGCAAACACTTCAACGAATATTTTACTTCAATAATTCTTCATCATCTTAACTACAGTTTTTGTGATAACTGTGCATCTATCGACATGAAGGCCTCTCTTCGTTCCGTGGGATGGGGGTCAAGTAGGCACAAATCTCTAAAATCACTCGTACATATTATCAACGCATGCCCTGATATGGGAACGTAAAACGAGTAATATCACACTTATAGAAAGCGTTTCCTTTTTTATACTTGGTTGACTGATTCTTCGACACCAAATCTCCATTATCCACACGACCCCCAACCACAAAATTGTTTCCGTCACCCGATCTGAAATCATTCTTCGAGCTCCCATCTACGTCTGAAATATCCTCAGCCCTAAGTCACTTCTCTCACTTCATCTGTCCATCTTTCCTGCGGTCTACCTCTTCGTAAACTGTACTGATATATCTTTATTGACCAGCCTGTCATCAGTCGCCTCCGACATGACCACAGAGTTCGAAAAATCGTTTTTATAATCTCTTCACACTACATATTCATTATAATATGTAATCCTGTTTCTTATCAATAGTATATACGTTATCTATCCTCACTGCTCTTATTCTTAACCTTACCTGATTTATAAGCACTTAGATTCCACATTCATACATCAAAACACGAACATTGTCCAAACTCCTTGAACACTAAAAAATTTTTCCATTCAACAAAGCTTTCGCTGCACCTCTAAATCCCTTGCAAGACAACTCTCTCACCTTATGGTTTCTACTACCATCCATACGGAACTTTACTCCCATATGCCTATTCATCAACAGCTCCAAAAGTTCTCTATCACATTATACTGTTACATCCTATTTTACTTCTAAAACTACAGCATTTTCTGTTTTGTTTAATTTACATTCACTTTGACCATCCTCCTCCTACATATGTTAACAAAATGACCTACCATTATACCTAACTCTATGGTTCAGCTATCAGCCACAGTATCATCCGCATACGACAAGTGTGGTAACTTTCATTGTTTCATGTCTCGCGCAGTATACCACTATCATCCCGACGCGATCTGTACAACAGCGCTTCAGCCACAGAAAAATATTCAGCAACCATGGCGATATCAATCAGCTTTGACGTTTTCACTGGAAAATCACAGACTCCAACATGGGAAAATCCCAGTGTCTACACACAATGCTGAACACCAAGACAACAGATCTCAAAATCCTTGGGGGTTAAATTAGCCAACATCTTCGTTTGTGGAACATACTCAGCATTACGTCCTATCGGAAAGACATGACAATACCCTAACCTAGAACTTAAGCTACAGAAAAGGAGATTAGCAAGACGAAAATAAGCTTAAAGGGGAAAAAAGCAACCTAAAACCTAATCTGCTTGTTTTCAAAGATGACCCGTTTTTCTGTCACAAAGGCATGTCAATGAGTTATGGGGAAAAAAAAAAACTAGTTCCAAAAAGTGTAATCTCTGGCTCGTTTTTCTAACGAGACCATCATAAGGCTCCCAAGCCACCTGAAGCCTTGGCCCGGACAGCTTCCTTCATAACACGTTAAAGGGATCATCACGGAAGATTTTATATATATATATATATATATATATATATATTATCCCTGGGGATAAGGGAGAAAGAATACTTCCCACGTATTCCCTG
>JAYMFT010019187.1:0-16506 GCA_038088735.1 Panulirus argus
AAGTTTGTTGAGTATTCCTGGAAAATTGTATGGGAGGGTATTGATTGAGAGAGTGAAGGCATGTACAGAGCATCAGACTGGGGAGGAGCAGTGCGGGTTTAGAAGTGGTAGAGGATGTGTGGATCAGGTGTTTTTGCTTTGAAAAATATATATGAAAAATACTTAGAAAAACAGATGGATTTTTATGTAGCATTTATGGATCTGGAGAAGGCATATGACAGGGTTGATAGAGATGCTTTGTGAAAGGTCTTAATAATATATATATATAGTGTGGGAAGTAAGCTGCTAGAAGAAGTGAAAAGTTTTTATCAAGGGTGTAGGACATGTCTACGAGTAGGAAAAGAGGAGAGTGGTTGGTTCTCAGTGAAGGTCGTTCTGCGGCAAGGGTATATGTTGTCCCCATTGTTGTTTAATTTGGGAGAAGTTTGAGTGATAAGTACCAACAAAGTGCACCAGACAAGATAGGCTGTGGAGGCTACTTGGGTCTGCGGGCTGCGGTTTCCAACGACCCATTCCAACATCCTGAGCCCTGGTGTTCACTAGATCGAATGAGAAATGATAGGGTAAGAGAAAGGTGTAGCAAAAAAAAAAAAAATAAAAGAGTATGGCTGAAAGAGCTGAAATGGTTTAGATATATGGAGAGGATGAATGAGGAAAGATTAACAAGGAGGATATATATGTCAGAAGAGACCACATTGGAAATTGAAGGATGAAGTGAAAAAGGTTTTAAGTGCTCGGGGCTTGAACATGTAGGAGAGTGTAAGGCGTGCACGGGTGAAAGTGAACTTTGGCAATGTGGTATATTGGGGGAGGCGTGCGTCTAGTTGTCGTCCGTCTGGCAACACTCATCGATGTGTGTAAAGGCAGACAGACAGACAGACAGACAGACAGGACCGCCCTTTTACAAGACAGGTGCTCTGTCATGGCGTCCAGAACGAACGAGGGGCGCTTGCCAGTTCTGGAGACTGTCCACGTATGTTGTAGAACCTCAAACATCAATGTACATACAAACATTGTGGCCACTGCCTCATGTTTTGATGGTCAGCCTGTCTGGCTTCTTGGTGACCAGTCCCTCCTCATATAGACCACAGGAACTAACCCCCAAGGAGATCAGAGGATTAACTCTCTACCTTCTCATGTCTTTCCCAATAACTATGACCTGGCTCATTTCAAGAGACATGTTTTTCACTTTCTCAAAAATTTATAAATACTTTCCCTGTCTGTTTTTCCCAATTTCTCAACTTGCTCTATATTTCAGTTAGGGCCCCGCCTTGATGTGGACTTTTGTCCGTGACTGGAGCCTTAAAAAAAAAAAAAAAAAAAATCCTGAGTGAGGTCACGTCACCTGACCCCGAACGTATCCCTTGATCTACCCTTGCTGATTTCCTTTTACCTCCACCCACCTCTCACACCTAACCTTACCATCCATAACTAACATTACATTTCCAGTCCCAACTCTACACGATGGAGGCTGTAAATTTATGTTCACCTGAAGATTCCTAAAGCATAAGAGAAACGTTGTGTGTAATCCTTAATAAAGTATGGAGACCTATGGAAAAGTTGTCTTCGCTCATCCTCCTGAAGTAAGAAAAGCCCTTGAGACATATACAAAATGTCTAGAATAGTGAACAGTTGTATGTACGCGTGCGGTGGACTTCAGAGACGTGTACGTTAGAGAACGCTTCCTACTTGCACAAATATACACATTGCATCAGATAAGATTTGAAAGGATTCCTAGTAGTGAATTAATCAAAAAATTTTCCTGTGAATTCTTATCAAGATCGTTTTATGTTGCTGCGTCAGGGCCTGAAGCCTTGAAACATCTCATAGTTAGCAAAAAATGCCTTAAATCGGAAAACAACAAAATTTTACAAAAATGATCCACATGGTGAGAAATTGGGTTTTATCTGCCGTTACTCTCCGAAGTTACATCACCATTTGAACCTTATTGTGAATATTCGTTATACACGTGGTGATGCTTTTAAGCAGTTACAGAATGGTCAGAAATGCAGAATTGATGATCTGTGTGACTATGAAACGAAGATCGCAGCAAACAATCTGATGAACTCCTGCTAGATACAACTAGGGTGTGCAAAAATAGATAAAATTAAGTTCCTGCCTTACCTAATTTTGAGAGACTTCAGGTAATGTTATGGTGTACTGTCGTACAGTATTTCGTCACAGTGACGTAAGTACTTTGCCAGATTATTTTGCTAATGAGTTAGTTGTTCATGCTATGACCAGAAGATCTGGAAAGAAGACTGTATTGTTTTCAACAGTTACTCTCCCTTCATAAAACGAAACTTGCAAAGCGTAACACACTGCTTGACTAATAGCTCCCATTCCTGACCCACTCCCCTCACTTCATTTGCTCTCACCTGTTGCCATTTTACATTCAATTTTTGCTAGTATTTCTTCACACAAGTCACCTTTCCAAGCTCACTTACTCTCACCACTCTCTTCTCTCCGACATTGTTTCCTCTTTTTCGAAAACCTCTACAAATCTTCACCCTCGCCTCCACAAGATAGTGGACTAGTAGGATCTGGTAGGATGCTAAGTGGCTCCATCAGCTACTGAACATTACTAGATCACTGAGTGTTTTGTTCTGGATCCTGGACCAAGCATGAACCATGACACAGTTACCTGGTAAAAAACTCTCGTTTTTATCAGCTTCAAAGGACATTTTTTTATATGGGGGTGTGGTGAAGGGGGGGGGGAGGTCTTCATCACCACTGAATCTATATGATTTACACGTATTAATTTGGCATCTTGTTGAGCAATTTCCATGGAGTAAGTTAATCCTCTATGTACGATATAGTTTAAGTGACTGGGAGAATACAGAGGTTCTGGTGATGCGGGGTTAGTGGGCCAGCGTGAGAGATGGCTTTTCTGTGGAGATAGATGGTAGAGCTGTGGCGCGATGGAAATAGACGGAGGCTGTTATCAGTGGACGGTGGCCGATGTTGATTGACTGTGACCTTGGTGTCGATTGACGGTTGCTTGGTGTTGATGAACGGATGCTGGTGTTAATGGACGGTGGCCTGCTGTCTGTCGCTGAAGGCTCGTGTCGATGGACTGTGACGTAGTGTCGATATGTGGAGGTTGGTGTAGATGGACGGTGGCCTGGTGTCGATGCACGGAGGCCTGCTGGTGACAGACGACAAACCGTTGGTGACGCTTGACACCGACCGAGATGGTGATGACGGTCTTGATGGTGGCTCATTGGTAATGGATGGCAGCCTGGTGGCCGGCTGTTGATGGATGGCAGCCTGGTGGCTAGCTAGTGATGGATAGCAGCTTGGTAGCCCGCCTGTGATGGATGGCTGGTCGTGACGAAGCCTTGCGGCGGCCGGTGATGTATTGGATGGCAGCCTGGTGGCCACACGTGGGTGGATGATGATGTGTAATGATGGCGGCCGTGAATGATAAGGAACTAATAGCGGCGTCCTAGGGAGACTCATGGCGGCGGATGGTATCCCAGGTGACTGATGGCGACAGATTGCGTACCAGGGGACTGATGGCGACTGATGGCACCCCAAGGGACTTTACGGTGACAGATAGCGTCCGAAGGGACTGAGAGCGACGGACGGAGTACCAGAGGACTAGGGATGATGGATGGTGTCCTGGTGGCAATGGATGGAGGACCGAGAACTGCTTGGATGTGAATGTAAGCCCAGGAGTGGTGGATGGCGAGTGGGAGGCCTGGAAGAGGTGGATGGCATCCAGATAGCTCCTTAGTGGTGGAGAGATGTCTGAAGTTAAAGAGATGCTACAAAAGCTATCCTGTTACTTGAAGACTTTTCCACAGTTTCATATGGCAGGGCAACAGTTTCTAAGGTCGTGACGCAGCTTGAAGAAAGTCAGTCACTACATCCTGGCAACACCGATACCCTCCCCCCCAAGCTAGAACCAGAAAAATAAGGAGGGGTGGCCGTAATTGGCTTTGTTAAGGGGTCTTCACGTGCGCGTTGTTAGTCAAAAGGTAGCGAGAGCTGACGTTTGTTAGGCAACCTAGTGTGGGGTCACAGCCCAGTGCCCACGTGTTATGACTGATATTCTGTAGAAGGAATAGTGACGTACTCTGTCGTGTCTGTTAAGGCATGTTATGGCTGATAGTTATTGTGGGGTGTACTCCGCAGAGGACGCTGCTGTGGGAGATCTGATTTTTGATGCTGCTACTGCTTCTGGAAGCTACTGTTATGTCGAACCAGCAGAGACAGACAGTACTGGTAAATCTGAGCAAATATTATAGTTGATGTGATCATGATTAAACCGTAAATCTGCAGCGTTCTGATGTGTTGTTCTGGCATGGTGGGAGGGTAGGTGTAACAGCTTGTATTGTTGTGGGATCAGGGTGGAGTGTTGAGGTCTGGGGTGGAGGAGGATGCGGATGTGGAGGGAGGGTTGGGGAGGGGAGGGGGTGGAGGACGCTTCCCGCATGTGGCTGGTGTAACGGGAATTATAATAAGCTGAACGACGGCATCACCGAGGGAGAAGGATCACATTAATGCCACATCAGACCGCCGCTCCGCCCGCAGCCCCTGGACTTGACCACCACCACAAACACCGTCTTTACCACAGCACGACGGACGGTACAACCCATAGTTATGATGGCCTAGGCTTTGATCCGACTCTCAACGGTAAGGTCAAGGGCCAGGCCATCATACCCAGAGGTCATATCGTCGTTGTGTGAGAGTCATTGTCATCCCTCGCCAGCTGCGCTGCCATCTCGCTCAACCACGTTCATCCAACCCATCCTATCCTCCTGCCCTCCATCACACCACACCACCCACGCCACAGCACTCTCTCAATTCAGTGACAGAAGCGCTCCTCCCCTCACGTCTCACAATACCCATCTCTTCCAGTCACCGCCACAATTCTTCTCTTCCCGTCACTGCCATAATACACATACCTCAACACCGTAACCTTCGTGGTATTCGTCTTCCGGCACTACAACATAATCAGTCTTCCCGTAACAACCCCTTTAACTCTCTCCCCGTCACCACTACTCCCCTCCCCCCGTCACCCCTACAATAACCCTTCCCCATCCCCTCAAAAAGATCCTCCCTCCCCCCTCTCGTGGCTGTCACATCACGTGACGCTGCTCATCGCCACATCGGCTCCTCCCACACCGTATCCTCCACTCTTCCTCTCACCACCACGGTGGTGCCCTGCTCCACCACCACCACCACCACCGCCACAATAATCCTTCCCATCACCACCACCATAACAATACCCTTTCCAACCACCACCACCCCCACAATACCCCTTCCAACAACCACCACAACAACAATACCCCTTCCAACCACCACCACCACCACAATACCCCTTCTAACCACATCAATACCCCTTCCAACTACCACCACTACAACAATACCCCTTCTAACCATCTCCACCACAGCAATACCCCTTCCAGCCACCACCACCACCACCACAATAATACCCCTTCCAACCATAACTACCACCACAATACCCCTTCCAACCACCACCACCACCACAGTACCCCTTCCCTTCACCACCACCACAACAATACCCCTTCCAACCACCACCACCACCACCACCACCACCACCACCACCACAGTACCCCTTCCCATCACCACCACCACAACAGTACCCTTTTCAACCACCACCACCACAACATTACTCCTTCCAACCACCGCAATATCCCTTCCCTTCACCACCACCACAACAATACCCCTTCCAACCACCACCACCACAACAATACCCCTTCCAGCCACCACCACCACCACCACCACCACAGTACCCCTTCCAACCACCACCACCACAATAATACCCCTTCCCATCACCACCACCACAACAATACCCCTTCCAACCACCACCACCACCGCAATATCCCTTCCCTTCACCATCACCGCAACAATACCCCTTCCGACCACCACCACCATCACAATTCCCCTTTCCATCACCACCGCCACAACAATACCCCTTCTCTTCACCACCACCACAACAGTAACCCTTCCAACCACCACCACCACAACAGTATCCCTTCCAACCACCACCACCACCACAACAATACCCCTTCCAGCCACCACCACCACCACCACTACCACACTACCCCTTCCAACCACCACCACCACAATAATACCCCTTCCCATCACCACCACCACGACAATACCCCTCCCAACCATCACCACCACCACCACACTATCCCTTCTAAACACCACCACCACCACCACTACCACAGTACCCCATCCAACTACCATCACCACAATAATACCCCTTCCCATCACCACCACCACAACAATACCCCTTCCAACCACCACCACCACCACAATATCCCTTCCAACCACCACCACCATCACAACAATACCCCTTCCCATCACCACCACCACAATAATACCCCTTCCAACCACCGCCACCACCACAATACCCCTTCCCTTCACCACCACCTCAACAATACCCCTTCCCATCACCACCCTCACAACAATACCCCTTCCAACCACCACCGCCACCACCACAATACCCCTTCCAACCACCACCACCACAACAACAGCAATACCCCTTCCCATCACCACCACAACAACAATACCCCTTCCCATCACCGCCACCACAACGATACCCCTTCCAACCACTGCCACCATCACAATACCCCTCCAACCACCACCACCTCAACAATACCCCATCCCACCACCACCACCACAATACCCCTTCTTTTCACCACTACCACAGTTCGGCCTTTTCCTCACGCCACAGCTTGACCTTTCCCTATCCACCAACATAGTTCGACCTTCCCCATCAGCACCAGCTTAACTCAACTCTTTCGACACCACCACCACAGCTCGACCTTCTCACCGTGGTACCACCTTATCTACCATATCCGAACCTGATCCATCCCTTCCTGACCTTGTCACACAGACACACACACACACACACACATTGTGGACGGTCCCTGGGGGCTGTGGCCCAATAAGTCGAAGGTTGGAATTGGATTGAGAGAATTGTTTGGTGGGAAGCACATTTGGGAAATAACAGAATTATTAAGAGCGGCGTCATCTTGACATGAGCTTGGGTGTGGCGGAGGGTTGACTGCGTCTCCCAGGACGACTACCTTCCCCGCCTCAACACTTGTTGCAGAGGTGGGCGGGGCAGAACTGGCGGAGCAGGGGAGGGGAGGGGAGGGGAGCAGGAAGGGGATGTTGGGAGGCTACACGGAGGGGAGCCGAGAGCTGGAAGGGACAGACAGAGGAGTTCCCGACGCTGTGTTGCGATGGTGACTGTAGGGTGTAATAATGATAATGAGATTAACTATTATAATGATTTTAATGTTCATAATAGTAACAGTAATAATGATAATAATAATAACAGTAATAATAATGATAAAAATGATAATGATAATAATAATAATAATGATAATGAACGGTTTTTTGAAATTAGGCAGCCATTCGGCTGAAGATACACAGTTGAAATATTACAGAAGGGGAAGGTCATAATAGTCACTAGTTGACTTATGAAAGAGCTCAAGATCAAGGTGGGGTCGGCTATTTCCACGCTCTGGACATGCACATGATTGAGGTACATCTACGTAGCCATAGTGACAGATATACAGGAAGTTTTAAGGTAATATTGTGGTTTATTCGTTATGCACTTAAATACATTAGATTATGAATGGTTACAGTAATACTGTTGTTGTCGTTGTTGCTGTTGTTTTGTGTGTGTGTGTGTGTGTGTGTGTGTGTGTGTGTGTGCGTGCCTACATACGGCACAACACAATAGTATCCATAAGTACTTCAATGTGTGGTTTACAAGACACTAACTTGATTGGGGTATGTTTTGCCCGCGTCTTGTCTGTACTATGTATTTCATACTTGATCGCCGTTTCCCGCGATAGCAAAGAAGCGCCAGGAAACAGACGAAGAAAGGCCACATCCGCTTACATCCATTCTTTAGCTGTCAGGTGTAATGCACTCAAACCACAGCTCTCAATCCACATCCAGGCCCCACAGACCTTTCCATTGTTTGCTTCAGGCGCATTACATCCCCAAGTTCCGTCCAGTATACCAATTCACTTTACCCCGTGCACGCCTTTCACCCTCCTGCATGATCAGGCTCCGATCGCTCAAAAATTTTTTTCACTCCATCTTTCCATCTCCAATTTGGTCTCCCCGTCCTCCTTGTTCCCTCCTCGTCTGACACAAATATCCTCTTTGTCAACCTTTCCTAACTCATTCTTTCGATATGATTTGTTTTTTCAGCATTCATAAGATTTCTTTCTCAGGCCGAGAATCATCCTGATAGCTCGTCTCTGTGCTCTCTCCATTTTGTTTATGTCTTTCCTCAATTAGCGTGACCAAAACTGAACACCGTATTCAAGATGAGGATGCGCCAGTGTGTTCTACGTAGAGTGAGGATGATTTCTTGAGACTTAAATTCGAAAGTCCTTCCCACGAATACAAGAATTTTGTTCGCTCTTTCCACTGCTTCGGTGCACTACTTGCTTGGCTTTAGGTCACCAGAGATTATTACACCCAAATCCTTTACCTCACTGGTCTGTTCTGGCTCAACAGAATTCAGTGCAAGTTTGAAGTGGCTCTGTGGTAATTTGTCGACGTTGTTAGTGTACTGTAGTGTTTATAGCTTCCTGCCTTATGTTTTTTTTTTTTTTAATACATTCGCTTAATTAATTTTCCTGATGGTGTTTGTTGTGCTGTGGTGGCGTGTGTTGTGCTGTGGTGGTGTGTGCTGTGCTATGGTGGTATTTGCTGTGCTGTGGTGGCGTGTGTTGTGCTGTGTTGTTGTGTGTTGTGTTATCGTGGCGTGTTGTGCTGTGGTGGCGTGTGTTGTGCTGTGGTGTGTTTACAGTGCAGTGGGGAATAATTATGCACATTTTACTCACTCCGGTTGTGATCAAACACCGTGGTTAAAACTGTGGTAACACACATAAGTCTTCGTGATTCGTGAAAATATATACTGCTATTATTTTGTTTTTTCTCCACACTGTCTCTGGAACGGGTAATTTCTGACCAAAAGAGAATTATTTACTACAGTCTATAAAATTGCTTTCTTTTTATTGCACTTTTCATCCCTTTTACTTCTGGTGAAGGTCTGCTAAGATGTTGCTTTTCCATTTCCATATGTGTGAAGGGCTGAAATCTCTTGAAAGGATTATATTTAGAAGTGAGTTTCCAATATTAAGATCAGATTTTACTTTCCTTAACTTTATTGCATATTACTGTGGTTTCTTATCTGATGAATTAAAGGTTAGTTGGTACAACACTGAAAAATTAAAACTTCCAGACTTGATAACTAACGGTTTCATCACATCATTAGGCAATTACATCATTTAACTAACCTAACCTACACACACCTTCCATTTTCTGTAGAGGCTGTGATTTTAGATCCCTGTTTCAATCTTCCTGTTATATCAGTATGGTAATTTGTTAGTTGTGTACCATACGATTCATGCCCTTAGATGATGCTGCGGCTGGGGTGTGTCATGTCACCATGACTGATTAATCTGTTTATTAATGGGGTTATGAGGAGGGTGAATGTAGGAGTCTTGGATAAAAGGTCAGATATGCAGTCTGCTCGGTCTGGGGGTCTGGGAGGTGAGTCAGTTGCTGTTTGCTGATGATATGGCGATGGTGGCAGATTCAAGTGAGACGTTGCAGAAGCTGGTGTCTGAGTTTAGGAGAGTGTGTAAAAGGAGAAGGTTGAGAGTACATGTGTGTAAGAGTAAGGTTATTAGGTTTAGCAGCGAAAGAAGCAAGTTTCTTGGAGTGTGAGTTTGTGTGAAGAGAACCAGGGGAAAGTGGAGAGTATCAGATACATAGGAGGGAATATGGCAGTAAATGGAGTCATTGGAGCTGAAGTGAAGCATAGTATGGGCGAGGAGGCAACGGGTTTAAAAAAGGATTTCAGTTAGTCTGCTCTTTTGTTGTCTCGTGAAGGCTTAGGTCCTGCAGTGCTGAGATGTACGTTGTCTGTCCCCTGAAGAGCCCAACGAAGGGAATCGCTCTATTCTTCCTCTTTTCTCATGTTTATAACTAAAGATTTATCGGGATCATTTGCTTGTGTAACCGTTGGTTATCATGTTGTTCTAGTTCTTCATCTCGTGGTATTACCTACTGAACCAGACAGTCACGTTAAACTCGTATCGTTCTTTTTATGACAACCTGTACATCTCATGGCGATAGAACCTGCACCTCCCCCAAATATTTTTCTTTTTACAGCAAGCTGTGACATTATCTGGGTTGGGTGCAGAAATCTACACTGTCTCCCATAACACTACACTTGAACTGTCCAATCTTTGTGTTTCCAGTACATATCTTGACACTGTTTGGGTTTGTGTTAGTCCTCCACCTTCTTTTGTCACTTCCCTCCCCATGTTGCCTCTTCTATTTGTGTTGATGTCTATATTATCTCACTAATTTCCGCTTATTTTTTTCCTAATCTCTTAACTTCTTTGCATGTATGTTTTCGGTGTCATTCCTACGATATAATCTCCATCTTTCATCATTAGAAATTTTTTTATATTTGCTCTTGTCAGGTCCCACAGCATGTTTTGAGGGGCACATTTCTTGTGGTGTCTGACTCCCCTTTTTCGGTTAGAGAGAAGGTCATACTCTGCAAGAATTCATCTCCATTGGGTAACTTGTGTGATTACGACCTTACACTGCGTGTGGGTCTGTGTAACTACGACACTCCACACTGCCCGCAGTGTTAGGGCGTTCGGGCTATTGCCAAGCAGTGTTTCTCTTAAGCAGTATATTCATCTTCCCTGTTGATATATTTATCTTCTGTGTTATATCTCGCTTATGAACCCTTCTTAATGTGTCCCCTTCCCCTGCTCTCTCCCTGCTGTCTCTGCAGTAGCCGGCACGTCCTTCCTTCTCCACAGTCCTTGCGGTAGCCGAGCCTTCCCTCCCCTCCAGCACCCACTCTCAGGTGACGACTGATGGCTACATTATGCGCCGCCGTAAAAGAATTTACGTTGCCATAATGAATGGCTTCAAGGAAATCTAGGAGGCTATAGTAACCTAGTCTCTACCTGTCCTAGTGACCGAGTCTTTCCTGGCCTTAGTGACCTAGAGTGGTCCTAGTGAGCTGGTCTCCCCTGCCTCTAGTGACCTAGTAAAGTTAGTAACCTAGTGAGGCCCTTGTGAACTGGTTTCGTCAGCTCATAGTGACCTAGTAAAACGCTTGTGACATAGTGAGGCGTTAGTGAAGCCCCAGTAACCTGGTCCCTCCTGTAGTTACTACATGTTTTAAAAGATTGTGTGTTGCGTTACAGAGAGAGCAACACGTAATAGAGTTACCTGTCATCAGTTGTGGAAGATACTGGGTACAGTGTGGCAGCCTTCTCGACTGGACACATTGAAAACCTGCAAGCAGATGTCCGTCAAGTCTTCTTGTGGGAAATCGAAAATATGGTACAACTCTGGTGGCTGATTTGAGCAAGAAACTGCAGAAGATGGTGACTGAGTCAGGGAAAGCGTATAAAAAAGAGAAACTTGAAAGGGAATATAAATAAAAGAATAACGTTCAGGGTGGAAGCGTCCAGCCAGCTGTACCTGCCTGACGAGATCCAGCCACCACCACCACCACCGCCACCATCGTGGTAGCTGAAACGCTTCCAGACCAGGGAATTTCCATTCGCCTGTTCTCTTCAGGAAGAAGAAAATCCAACTTTTTCACGACAGTACGAGTGGAGCGAGGAAGTCAAGCCTCATAATGATTACAAATCTGGAACAAGATGTGATGAGAACACGAAGGTAATGTGTCAAGGGTCCAGGATTGGTGGTGTCGGATGTCCTCGCCTCAAGTGAACCTGTCATAGGAACGGTCAAGCTGTCAGGTTAACGACAGACTGGATACTGGGAAATTGTAAGACAAGTGAAGCAACACCAGTGATGACAACTATTCAAAGCACTTGTTCTCCCCCCGACTAGAATACTGATGTGTTCCTACACCACCGCAGTGAGCCGGAGAAATTATTGATCTAGAACCCCGTCAGAGGTCCTTCATTCATGCAGCAAAATATATGAATTATACTCCTAAACGTAAAACATTAGAAGTGAGTTAACACACATATGGAAAATACTGAAAGGTCTTACCAATAACCAGCACTAAAAGATAATTCCTTCCGAGGACTGACAGAAGAGGTAGAATGTGTATATTAAACCTGGTGAGGAGCAGGGATGCCACAGGAGACACAAGGTAAAATGACAAATACCAGAGGGCCACCACGTCTGTTTAACCTTTATGCTAGCAGATGCTGGGGGCGCCGTAGGAAGCTCCTGCAGGTTACCAGTAAACAATATTTTTCCCTCATAGATGCTCTCTATCAGCCAGGTTGCATGACACGACAAACGGAGACCCGAAGGAAGAAACAACCCGATCGACCAGTCCCTCGCTATTGGTCTTGGTCGTAGACTGAACTGCTGGAAGGGTGGTAGGGGGTTGGATTGGAAAATTTATTTTAGGTACTTTAAAGTAAGATATGTGTGATATTTTTTTCTTTATTAAATAATGTGCATAATTTGAAATTTTACTTTGAAGAAACGTTGCCCAAATCGAAGCAGAAGAGGTTTCCTTCAAACTCTAATAGTAATTTTACTGTACATTCTGTTGAATGAAATATGATTGTATTGTATCCCATAATATTGGTAGTCTTTCTTACAAGCTCACTCACTCACTACCTCTATACCTCCTTGATGTCTTAATAAAAGTCTAACTCACAGTTGTACGTGTGAAAGGTAACAGCTGTCTTAAGTACTTCTAGGCTGTTTATGACTGCTTGAAATTTCGACTGTGGCCAGCTTGTAAGAAAGTAAATTGCCGCTATTTAAACATCCAGATCTGCTCGTCTCAAAAAAGAATTTGTGACAGGAATATTTTAGTTTTTCGACCTCCCGTGGATAGTGAAGGTATGTAGGTTATAGGAAGTTCCCGTGGGCAGTGCACGTTAAGGAAGGTCTTGTATGCAGTGAAGGTTTGTAACTAAAAGGAAATTCCTGAGGTCAGTGTAGGTTACAGGAAGTTTCTCTACACAGTATAGGTGTGTAGGTTACAGGATGTACCTTTTGGCAGTTTAAGTACATAGGATACACGAAGTTTCTGTAAGCAGTTAAGTGTGTAGGTTACAATAATTAGCTTGTTTTGCTGTCATGATTAACAAGAAATTTAGAAGTGGTGTGTAAGAAGCTTACACATTGAAAAACGGGAAGGTTGCATCTGTAGACAGCAAAGCTTTTAAATGTCTAGTACACAACTAGATATTAATCTGTCCCATGAACGTTAAGGGTTTAAGCTCCCCTATTAGCGTTAAGGGTTTAAAGTGTCCTATTTCCGTTAATGGTTTAAGCTGCCCTGTTAACGTTAAGGGTTTAAACTTTCCTATTAACGTTAATGGCTTAACCTGTCCTAATAACGTTAAGTGTTTCAATTGTCCTCTGGATGATAAAGTTTATAGATTTCCTATAAACGATAAAGTTATCATCTATTATAAACGACAAAGCTTATTGCTGTCCCGTATTCATTAGGGATTTCAGCATTACTATGAGCATCAAGGCTTTCGGGTGTACCGTGAGCATCAGGGCTTCCAGGAGTCCTGTAAGCAGCGAGGGTTCCAGTTGTTCCATGGAGTGCATGGTGCTAAGCTTTCCAGTAAACTGGAGTGCTCTTGTCCTCAGAAGTAACCAGTTCCATTAAACTCTCAGCAACTTGTGTTTGCTGTAAGAAAACACGGCTTAATTCGGCTGTGAAGACGCCATGTGAATGTACTACGAAAATGTAACTGTAAAGAAAGATAACTGGTCCAGATGAAGAAATGTTACTTTGATCTACAGAACATCGCTGTGACAACTGTGGATTTTATTTTGATCTACAGAATATGTCTGCCATTGTTCGTATATAGAAGTATTATCTTACTTGTGATGACATTATATCAAAACACCTGCGCGGTACTGTCTGTTTAGTGGCTGACCACATACTCCTGGTATCGAGGTTTGTCCTCTTCCTCCATTGGTCGGTTTGGAACCAAACTTCCAAGTGAAAACCTGGTCTACCAGACTGTTTGATGCTGTAGATGGATAGTTTTTAATACGTTGTACAACCTAGCTGGTCTAATACAACTTGGAGAGAGGTAGTTCGATGTTAAAGCCCAGGCGTCTTCCTTTGGTGTCGCGTGTGTTGATTGGTTGTAAATATATTGAACGGACGTGATCACCAGTAATGCTTTTCTCCTTCATGTTTCCCAGAACATTTCTGCCTTTCAGTGCCCTGAATTAGTACCTTCTCTCCAGTCTGTTGTTCTAGACATGAAATATTTCCTAAGTAGGTTAAGTACCATTTCAGTATCTTCCACATGTACATTGTGATGTACCTCTCGCGTCACCTTATAACGAGTACAGTTGGAGATCCCTTGATTCTTTCAAGGAATTCCGGTGCTTTACTGAATCGTTGCGGTCGGCATGGACCCTTGGACGTATGATAGCTGAGCAGTTCTCTGGTCCTGTGCAGTGATGTATGTACGCAGCTGGATTCCTACGAAAGGAACAGGTGATCAGACAGAGGCTAAGTGTTTAATTCCAAAAATTAGCTGTTGGACAGGAACTCGTTTGGATTGTGATTATCGTAAGAACAATTTAGCTTGTGTTTAGCGCATTATTTTAGACAGTTGCACTACACTGTCTATATTGTATTTTCCAAAGTTTTGGCGTGATGAGTCTTTAGAATATCGTAGGCGTGATGGGTCTCTAGAGTAATGAGGGCATGATGAGTCTTTAGAATATTGTGGCTATGATGGGTTTTTATAGTATTGTGGACGTTATACGTGTTTACGGTACTGAGGACGTTATGGGTCTATGGAGTACTGTGGTCGTCTTGAATCCTTACTATGGTAAACTAATGGGTCGCTGTAAGCTTAGTTAAAAATTCAGTTGCGGCTTAGTTCACATTTGGTTTCCAAAGAGAAGTAGCGACGTGCCGCCATGTGTCCGGAGATATGCCAGTACCTGGAGCCTCGCTTAAAGTTCTAGTCGTCTGGCTGAAGGTTCCAGTGTGACTGCTGGCTGAAGGTCTCTTTAGGTAAAAGTTCATGTGTCTCAGCTGGTCCAGGCGGGACAGACTCTCGTGGTGGCAGGGTTGACCGTTATACTCCAATAGATTTGGTCTTTTCTTTTACTTTAATACTTATCGTTTGGTCTTTAAGTAGATTGCATTTGTTTGTCCGATGTTTTGTGTGGAGCGGTATAGATTATACGATCACTCATGGTTCTTCTGTATGGAGGGGTTTGGTTTTGTATGTTTAAAGTTTAAATCGACGCACAACTTAAAGAAACTTTGATGAGGCATTAGTACGCAAGAATGATTCTATAGTTGGTGTTAACAAGCTGGAAAACCTTTTAAACTAAATGTTGCCACCACTCTCTTGTTTTGCTCTCGGCACCTGTGCTTTACATTTCCCGATTCCCTGGCAGCTTTATTGACTAATTCGGGATTCTTTTTGTATGTAGATTAGGGTGCCCTACTGTGGGCGATAAAGCACTCGCACAGATTCGTTTGAAACGATCACATCGGCTTCATGAAGCACTGAAATGCGTTGAGAGTTCAGTTGCTTCATGAAAGACAAATCATGCGTCGAGAGTTCCTCTACCCTTTGTGGAACGCTAATACGCGTCAAGAATTCAGGCGATGGGATTATTGTCAGAGTAGTGTGGTTCTGTTGCTTTCCTACCTGCGTTGTAAACAGCTGTAGGAGGGGACATTAGTAACACCACATAGTAACTGAACCCTCGACGGTTATTTCAGAGGTAAGGAAAGAAATATTTGGCTTCCAAGGGTAGTTGTGAGTGTATGTTGATATGGCTCCTCTTCCAGGAATGTAAGGTAGTGCAGCGTCATGTTTATGTCATAAGCGTCACAAGTTGTATTGCCTGTGGGGTCATAGAAAATGGTAATACACCTCTTTGATGCTTTTAATGAGATGAATGGATTTTTCTTCGTAAAATATAATAGCTTTGGAAAAAGCAGTAATTTCAGGTTTTTTGTATGACGTTGTTGTATCCTTGCCTAAACATAAAGGATATTTTCTATTCCGTAAAAATTCTGCTTCAAACATAATGACACACGTAATAAAAGGGGGATATTTTCACCCACTTATGATACGCCCTATTAGTGCATAAAAAGATAATGAATCTCATTAACTAAATAAATGTACTGTACAAATCTTTACCTTGTCAAGGCAGTAGACATGGGCTATGCCTTTTGTTAGAGTCGCACACGAAATATTTTGTTTTACTATTACTGAATCAGTGAACCTTGTTTGTTATTCTTTATCCCTAAGTTTGGTCCAGTTTTCGTAAATTGATTGACATGTTGATGTCTGCGAGGCATATCGCCGAAGATGACTTCTGATATCATATACTAGACGAAATGTCATGGGTAATTGAATGCCGCAATCATGGCCATTCAGTTCTTATTATTTATATATATATATATATATATATATATATATATATATATATTTTTTTTTTTTTTTTTTT
>JAYMFT010019198.1:0-16506 GCA_038088735.1 Panulirus argus
TTCTACACTCAATCTCTCCTGATATTTCTTCACACAAGTCTCCTTTCGAAGCTCACTCACTCTCACCACTCTCTTCTGGGTTGACTGAGGACCGACTGTCGCAACCAGGATTCGAACCAATGCACTTGACCTTGAGCGGTCCATGAATGCGTCACGGTCACCAATAGGTGTAAGTTATACTGATCTACAGAACGGTAAACGGATATACGAGATGCGGTGGAGGCATAAGGTATACCACTACTGGTTTGTTGCTGCAAGTTGGTTTCTCATTAAACAATTCTGATAGAAATGATTCAAAGGAAAGAGGACTGAAAATAAGAGGTGATAAATCCAGACAGTACAGCTTGTGTGGAGAACCAGAAAAGTGGGTATGAGGTGCAAGGCAGAATGTGAGGTTTTGTATGGGAATGTTCCAATAATATGGGTCAAGGAGATCAAAGTCAATAAAAAAGTAAGTGGACACAAGTTATCCATGGTAGTTAAGAAGGGTGCAAGTTATGTTGATTTACAGAACGGTAAACGGATATGCAAAGTGCACCGAAGGCCTAGTATCGTATACTTATACCAGTGTTACGTGATTAATATTTGTAAATGACTTGTGGTAGGAATGGAAGAAACAGGATATAGTATACAACTTGTGTGGCGCCAGTTATGTGTGTGAATCCATCTTAGTCAAATCGCCGAGTTCGTCAAAAAGTCTCTGAAAACACGAATAAAGATACTGCTGGTGGAGTGAGTATAAGAAGACAAAGAATGAAAAGAGGCGAATGGGCAAAAGATACTGGTTGTAATTACTGTGTACAATGAGAATCTGCAGCAGTATTTGCACGTGCTACAAAATCCCATTGTAATCTGTGGGAGTCGCTCAGCTTAGTAAGATCTGTTGGTACTGTAATGCTGAGACGGACACAAGCATCATAATTGTAAATAAACATAAGGAAGTGACAAGCTGCAAATCTTACGTATGAAGTCGTGAAATGCTACATCTAAACTGCAATAGTGACTTCTGAACTGTTAAAGAACAAATTTGTTGAATGACAGTGGAACAGTGAAAACTGGTCTTGCTACATAAAGTGCCTTCAGGATATTCTTTTAAATGATTTTTTTTTTTATAAGCCTCGTAGAGACATGGAGGTATATGCTACCGTGTTCTGCTGACATCATAATTACTTCAATTAAGTATTTCACTTTCAAGTATACTACCAACTAAGAAAAGTAACGAATCAGATATACGTTTCCTTCATGGCTCCTGACTGGCATCTTTCAATACCCGAGTTCCACGTGGCGTCGACATATATTGATTTCTTCGCTCTCATCGACATATTTGTTATGTGGTGTACGTACAGACCCAGTGAGTTGAGAGGGATGGGGAAGAAGGGTCAGGCTACTCTTGGGGCCACTATTCCAAGAACACTATAAAATGGTAAATCCATTGTACCAATACACGACTTATCGATGGGTCGGTACCGAGTTATGTATGTAATCTCCGGACATAACCTGTCGCCATGGCAATCAGTTTAATATGTGCAAAGTACAGAAATGACCACAATTCATAAATAAAATATTACCACATCTTTTAGGGAGAGTCATCCTAATTAACTATATATATATGAAAAAAATCTCTGAAAACCTCGTATCAACTGCACCAACCATAAAAATGCCCAAAAATTACATAATAAATGACTAACGAGATCAAGAAATGGAGGAAAAAAATCAATGACGTAGGCAAGTGGGAAACTGTTATATTCAAATAATAAAGCACCAGGGTTACTCTTTTTAACTGTTTTAGAGACAGTGTGCAAACAGTTTTAGTTAATATTTTGAGAAAAAAAAGACAAGAAATTTTCAGAACGCTAAATTTCATTTTCCGAGTCCCAACAATATACAAAAATCCACTTGGGAAGCAAATCGCATAACACCACAAAGCACATCCCATCATTGCAGAACAAACTACATCATACGTCCAACAACAGCAAAATCCAAGCCACTGGCTCAGCGCGCCGCGTGAGGAGGCCAGTCAGCAGAGCCATTCTAAAACAACCAGACCCCTTACCTAGCCTCAGCAAATAGCCACTCGCTATGTCAAAAACTTGAATACCTCTGCTAAATCGGAAGCACACAATCATCACTTACAATGCTTGTGTATATAAATGAGGAAAAAGACAAAGCTTTTTAAGATGTTTATGGGCAGCAGTAGTGTAAATGCGAACAGCTGTTGAATATTCTCTATTACCGCAGAACGAGTGCCGACGAGTAGTAGGGTTGCCTCTCTGGGGGCCTTTTCCCCCTCCAGACTGGTGGACTCCGTTCGGCGTCGTCTGGCCTCTGCTACAGCCACGTCCCACACGCTAAGACCGCCTCCACTGCTGCCCACGCTCGCCCTGCAACACCAGCATATCCGTCAGGGCAGGACAGGTAGAGACAGGGGAAAAGAGAGGACGGGAACACTGATCATGTCGTACACAAGAACCATTAACGGTCCTGACTTGTCCTGTTATACTAAGACAAGCTAAAGATTTAGCTGAAAAATAGAATCACATTGGATAAAGGATAAGCTTGGTAGAATGTATGTAGTAAGCTACAAGTAATAAACTACGGTTGGTAAAATTTACTTGACTGTTACTGGCTTAGGGAACAAGGGTAAGGAAAACAGTGAATGAGTGGTTGCCTCACTGAGTGACTGAATCAGTGGCCTATGAGGGTATGGGTCACCAGATCAGAGGGACCCGCACAGCACCCGCTAATGGGATTCAAGTTGTCATTTTGTCTTAACCTAAATTGTGTTACCTACATGTGTTGCTTTATTTATTTACTGTTCATCCCACCCAAGGTGCACTGATGCTAAGTCGAGATTGTCACTCAGTACCTAGCTTTAAGTAACATTTAGATCCCTTTCATACTATTTTCACTATTTGAATTCCAGCTGTCAGACATTCTTACATACAAATATCTTTTATCTCCAGACTTGGACAGGATATCTCTGTGGGGTACACAAAATCTTAAGTTCAAGACCGTTTCTATCCATCTCTCCATCGAAAACTCGCAACTCTCGTCTCACCTTTGACGGTTCTGCAATTCAACCTCTTGACTTAATGAACATACTAGGTATTACTGTAACATCCATTCTTTCTTGGAAACCCCACATTACGGGAACAACCAAGTCTGCCTCTAATAAACTGGGTATCCTTTTTAAATGTCGAAACTTCTCTTCTGAACAGTTGCTCCATTTATACAAGGGATTGATTCGTCCTTGTATGGAGTATTGCTCTCACATCTGGGGTGGTTCTAGCTCTGCATCCTTACTTGACAGAGTTGAGTTGAAAGCAGTCCGACTTATAAACTGTCCAGGTCAAGTTCCAAACTTGCCCCCTTGCCCTACGCCGCAATGTTAGGTTCACTTTCCCTCCTCTATAGGTATTACTTTTTTTTTTTTGCTCCCGAGAGCTGGCTGCTTGTGTGCCCCACCACTAGCTGGACCATGTAATATCCAGCAAGCTGCTGCGTCACGTGATTATTGTGTGGCCATCGGCAACTGAAGGGTAGGCCAGGCCGTTTTGATAACTGCTTCTGTCCCTACACGTCGAACCTTTGGAACTCCACCTTCCCATGTCTATCCCAATAACTATGATCTTGCACATTTCAAAAGACAGGTCTTTCACTTTCTCAAAAATTCTTAAATACTATCCCTTGTCTTTTCATTTTTCCGTTTTATATTTTTTTCTATATTTCAATTAAGGCCCGGCCTTGATGTGGACTTTTGTCCATGACTAGAGCCTTCAACATAAAAAAATAACGTTTCAACAAATGTCCTTTAAATCCATTCCACCTCATCTTGATAACCTACATTTATCCACATCGGATGAAAAGCAAAGGGTATTAGAAAAAGAACGTAGATGCTAATTTGTGATCCTTACACAAAACCATGGAAGCAGCTTCCGATTGCGCGAAACTGGCCAAGACAGTAGTTGGAACATAGCCAGCTCACGATAGCAATGGCTTAAACAATACTTGCAGAAAAGAGGGGCAGCAGCACAACGACTGACGAAAATACATGGCTGGAAAAAAGTGATAGCAGATTTGATAAAGCGGAAGGATTTTAATTTCACTTTGGCTAGACAGATGGAAGGAGCCACCCTAGATATGCGAGCAGTACTCCACACTTGGGACGAACGAGTCCGCTGTAGATATATTGTGGAAGCTTTGAAGAAAAATATAAGTACCTATATAACACTAAGTTTTTGGGAAGCAAGTTTTGTGATATTCGTAACGTGGACTTTCCAAGACAGAGTAGACTAAAGGATATAATAAAGACGAATATGTTTGCTATTGCAGAGTTGCAATGAGGCTCTGAATATTTAATAGTAGGAAACGAATGAGCTCCGCAGACAAATGGTGAGAAAGTGCGTAACTGCTGTGGAATTTTATCTTGAAAATTTAATTGATAATTATAATGTAAGGGTGACATCTGCGTATTAATTAAAGTTTTCCAGTCGTGTTGCACCGTTATGTGTGAATATTATGGAGGCATACCATGAAGACATCTATTTCTGAAAGAATGATCAGACGTCCTCGTTTACTCACATACGTACACATTGATGGACATCCTCAACCTCGTGTATTGCAGGTGGCAAGGAATGGATTTTTTAATAAGCCATCCGGCAGGGTATAGGCTATGGGGTAAATAAACTGCGACGCCTTTTGACATTATTTATTTGTTTATTGATCAAAGATCTAAACCTTATCTTTTCCTAGAGTAATCCAATCATCCTCTGACAGACAGCTTCAGCTGTGCATCTGGGTCATCACAGGTCGTCAGGACTTGGAAGAAAAAAATTTAGCTTGGTTCCCAACGGGAATCGAACTCGGGTTCGATCCGCATGGTGAGACGAGTACTGGCCATTACGCCACAGGGGGGGACGGGTGGCACCCCTCTCCCCAAGTACCTCTCGTATGCCAGTGTCAAGGCGAGACAACCACTCTCACACTCAACTTTGAATCTTCTGCCCTTCCTGGCCTGAGGTGGCGCTACACAGAGGACTCGGCGCGTGAACAAACATACTGATGATAACACTAGTGGATGAGCGGCCATGGGTATCCGGCATGGAGTCTCATCTCCGGTACAGCTACATTAACTAATGCTGTTTACATGACTGCTCTTGACCACATCCTTTTTACATATCTTTTCTCTTTGTACATCCGCCCGCTAGTGGTTACATCCGCAGTGAAACGTTACTTTCGGAGAAGTTGTAATGCCAACCGTTCATGAAAGCAGTGTCATGTTGAAGGACCTTTCGATCCAGAGGTGTCCATCACTTCCCTGCTTCTGATTGTAGAGCAGAATCGAAACTGTGGGAGCTCATAAAAGGGGCCCTGGGATTCATATATATATATATATATATATATATATATATATATATATATATATAGCGTTCGAGTACAGCCCCTGTGACGATATTGATTAGCAGAAACGAGTGTCATCACTGATATCAACAGCCAACATATGTTCTATACAATATCAGACCAAAATTACATATTCCTTCGTCTTCCTCATGACAAACTCACCTTCTAGGCATGGTGGTCTGTGTGTATTAGCTGTTGCTGCTTTCACGGAGATGATAATATTTCCTTCTCACGGCTCCCAGGTAAAAAAAATATCCCTCTCTCGTTGCCTGGGGGAAGGTAATAACACAACCCACCGCCCTGCTGGATCCTAACTGGCGAGGAATGTGGCGCATGTTCCCAACACCTGTATCCCCACCACCATTTTTTTTTTTTTTTGTAACGAGACAAACAGTACTGTTTGTGACAAATAGATCCGTACAAAATTGGAAATAGTAATACCTTCCGTTTAACTATTTCACTCGTACTTTATTTCATAAATGCTTCCAATTAATTCAGTTACGGACTGATTTATGGTCCTGGTCGCCATGACGAAGTACTAATTAAAGACTAATTTACTGTAGAATACATATCCTTATCTTGAGTCTGATTAACATAGATATGGACTTGATTAATGGCAGACATTCGGGAACCTTAGTAATACTACCTTGATCATGTGTAATGACGCTGAGTTAAGAACTTCGTGACCCTAATTAAACCATAATCTTGCATGTTACTTGACACATCATAAGAAATAGGCAAACATACTTCATACCAAGTAAAGTTGTATATCTTTCTTATTAGATTAAGGCAGAAAAAATGTACCAACTCCTGGGGGTAAACAAAAACCAGCTTCACAGTGAACACTGGGGACGCTGGAGCTCCATTTCTATATTTCATCCATGTCAAAACTCACGCAGGGGAAGTTAAAGATACAAAGCAGTAAATCGTTTTGTAATGGGATGATGGGTAATTAACATTTGAATTACGCGCCATAATTAGTCTCGGCACTCCCTTCCCGGACATTCCTAACTGAGCGATATGATTGGCTGAAACCCTTAGTCAACCACCAATAAAAACTTCGTATAGCTCGTGACATTTATTTTTTTGGTGTCTATTAAACATGTATCAAATAATCTCCGAAGAATTCCTTGTCTCTTGTGAATCAGTATAGTGAGACTGAATTTCATAATGTTGAAAATTTCCCCAAATGAGATAGTAACATGACAATATGGACGGCCAGACCATAGGTTCTCCGACGTAAACACGACAGTTTTCCTCGGGTGATGGCCGAGGGTGTAGGTGTGGTGTACTGTGTTAGAAAATTCGCCTCCCATGCCTTAATTTCCCCTCCAATGTGTGGTGAAGTGATATAATCGGCGCCAGAAAGACACCATGAATTTTGGGAGACAGTTAAAGAGGGTGAAGCAGCAGGCTGACCATCTGTTTTTGCGGTGAGTCAGGCGACCCAGCCCATTTCTTTGGCCTTCTGTGGATTATCTTCATTGGTGCCTCTAAGTTTCTACCACCTCTGACGCCTTTCGTGTATCCCTGGTCGTCTTCGGCCACCACTCGTGTATGTTCTAGTCCCTCCCTCGTCCCATGCTGTGGCAGAACATGTTCAAATTATTAATTTCTCTCCGTAACTCTTTCATTCCCACCTTCACCTTTCTTTTCTGGCCTTAACCTTGTGTGAAGTAGTCGCACTTATCTCTTGTGTGGCTGCAGGAGTCACGCCCTAGCTATTGATGTACCATCCATCATGGGTCATAGTGGAGGCAGTACAGTTGTCCTGCCGATGCTTAGGTTGACAGGTTACTCCTTACAAGTTCGCCCCCTCTACCTCATGTGGTCCTCCCCCCCCCCCATACCTCTTGTGTTCGCCGTCTCATCACCTCTAATGTTCGCCCACCTCACTACCTCTTTTGATCATGCTCTCACTTCCTCTTGTGTTTGCCCAATCACTGCCTCATGTATTTGCCCTCTCACTTCCTCTTGTGTTTGCCCTCTCACTGCCTCATGTGTCCACACTCTTTACTGCCTCTTATGCTCACTCTCACACTGCTTCTTGTGTTCACCCTCCCGCTGCCTCTTGTGTTTGCTCTTTCACCACCTCTTATGTTCACCCCCTCTACACATCGTTTGCTCATGCTCTCACTGCCTCTTGTGCTCGCCTTCTCTTTGTCTCTTGTGTCTGTACTCTTACTACTTCTTGCGTTTGTCCTCACACTACCTGTGTTTACCCTCTCATTGTCTTTTTTGTTTACCCTCTCACTGCCTCTTGTGTTTGCCTTCTCATTGTCTCGTGTTTGTGCTCTCACTGCTTCTTGTGTTCACCTTCTCTTTGTCTCTTGTGTTCGTGCTCTTACTACCTCTTGTGTATATCCTCTCACTACCTCTTTTGTTTGCCTTCTCACTACCTCTCGTGTTTGCCCTGTGTAACTCTAATTGCCTTTTATGTTCATTTTTCACTACCTCTTGTGCGTATTGCCAGACATTTTCCCTTTTATCCCCAGGCATTCTGGTGGTGTGTCAGTAAGCCCTCACTGGGTATCGTCTTGTAAATAGGAATCCAGTGCTGTATATCATAATTGTAGATTTCTACAGCTAGATATTTTGATATGTAATTTTTTAAATACTTTTTTTGGTCTCCCAGCCACATGGAGTGTGTACTGGACATAATAGTCACCCCACATATAGCTTTCTGTCTGTGGACATAATCATATTAACTAGAGAACTCAGGTACAGTACACATTCAAAACTTTAAAAATATGCTTCTTTTGGAGGTGGCTAGGTGGAGAGATTCTGGGGCATGTAGTTGCATTAATTCACATATGAATTAGGAAAACATTTTTTTTTTTTTTTTTTTTTTTTGTAACTGCTCTGATCTAGGAAAGCTAAATGAATTAAGACAAATATTTTAACACAAATTTTAGTTTTTTTCATTTTGTTATTTTTAACTTTTGACGGGGCATTATGCGATGCAGTATACAATTGCAAACAGTCGTATGTACAGGTAGTAGGTAATATTTAGCAGACAACAACAGATCAGGGAGGCACATTACTGCCATCAGGGTATCAGGAGTGTTAGTGACAGCAGGAAAGTGAGCCAGCACACTAGTGGCTGTTACATTACCCTCCCTGGCCAAGGTTGCTGACTTTTCTTTCTGCTTCTCACACATGTGGTTTATTGGCAGTCATCTCAAAAACAGGAACTGTTTTCATCTTGCATGTTTATCATATGACAACATGTAACTCACACAGTTCTTTATTCTTAGCTCTAAATATTTTCTAGGTCATTTTTATATGCTATACCTGCCATGTGGCAAAATATAGGAAAATAAAGTTCAAAACATGAGGCTCCACATTATGTGGAACTCTTCAGTTTCACTACAAATGGGTAGTCATAAAATTCCTGGAACTTGCTTGCTTGTACAAAGCCCTCTGTCTTGACAGATAGAGATTGAACACTCCTTATAGCTTCGACCAGGCACATATCAAGCATAAAGGCATTTTCCAAGAATTTTATGAGCTTACCATGTTGTCTTTTGACATGGTATTACTTAATTCTTGTAGTGAACATGATTAACCATTTGGTCTTGACCAAAGGAAAAAATTTCTCAGGTTGTGTGAAAATAGCAAAATCTGAAATATTTTGAGTCATTTGCAAAATCAAAGTGACTCAGACATGTAATTCTTAGTACAGTGAAAGTTACCAGATTCAGAGGTATAAAAGGCTATTTGATGGTATAAAAAGTTATGGAGATGGTACCCAATGAGTGTAGAACACTTTCCTAGCACTGTACACATAGTTAACTACAATACTGATTGGTTAGATCTTTGAACACTTCCTTCCTTTAAAGCCATTGTGTACCCAGCAAACCAGCAAGGTAAGTCATTAGGTGAAGCACATGATCTCTTCCCACAGTGAGTATCTCTAAGTGAAGGGCTTCAGAATTGTTCCATGGCTAATTGGTGTTGCAGGTGATATATGACATCTGTTTATGACTCAAGAGAGCATAGGTTTATTCAGACATTCCTAGATTGTATGTGACATCTTCCCACAAAGATGTATGTGTTGGTCACAAAGATGATATGTTGGTAACTGAGAGGCTTGAGGGTATTTTTCAGGGTAATTAGAGTTGTGGGCAATGTATGGTATCGATATGGAGGTGTTGCTCTTGTGGATGGACCTATTCTGATGTGGGCAGGAAATTTGAGGACATGTATGTACTTCTTCAATACTCTTCCAGCTGGTTGCAGTTAAAGCTCTATACATCCACAGTGTTAAAGGGTTGAAGATGATTTTCTAGTCAATTTTGACTACTAATGCTTGAATGTAATGTCAAACAGCTCAGTACTGTTGATATTCACCATATGTGGAGTTTCTTAGATATATATTCGGCTGTGTGATGGCAACCCATAATTGATACTCAGAATAATATCTAGATGTATGCTAGCACCCTATGATTAATTGGACACACAAATTAACTTTAGGTTCCTTAACTCATGCTAGGTGATTTTGAGTCATGCTAGCACTGCTATTTGTATTGAAATCCTCTGACTCAGAGTGGCTCTCAAGGATTTATTTCGGAATCTATTCATACATACTGAGTATCATTTATTATTTATAATGGTACCTTGAGATTGATTAATGGTAATTCTAGTTTTTTTTTAGGCACTCTTGATTCATAGTGGCATATATGATTTATTCTGGTTTAATCATTCATGCTAGTGTTCTATAGATGACATGCCATTCTCTGATTGATAATAGCTTTACATACTGAAAGTCACCCTCAGATTGCCTGCTTCACCTGCTGAATCATGCTACTTGGTAGCACTTTGATTTGGGTACCTCCAGACTCATGAAGACTCTACTGGATTAGGTAAACAGCCATGAAAAATGCTGTCACAGTGATGTTTAGAATTTGGATAGGTGGAGGATTGGTAGGGCTTGTCAGTTTTTCTCTTCATTTAATCCTGCATTTACCATGATTCAAAGGCTTTATCTACTTTTGTTGAGGGGTTTAACCAGTGAAACACTTCTCAGAAGAATTGATAAACATCCAATTCAAGTTAGAGAGACTGAAAATTTTGGTAGCTGATTTTTTTCTTATAAGAAATGGTTCCTTGAATTGACCCCTGATCCTGCCTGATGACTTAAATTGATTGTAGTATTGTGCCCTGATTCATACTGGTACCATCTAATTCTTACTGGTATTATTCTTGATGAGACACCCTGAGCCATTACTCATAGAGATGATGACATTCTGATCCTTACTTGCTAATAATCTGCTTCATATTGGCACTCACTGTTTTACATAAATGTGCCTTCATTAATTCATATTCTGTTATGACCCCTAATTTTCCTAGTCTCCCTTTTTCAGAGTTCAGTAATATTATCATAATTCATAATGGCTGCTCCTGGTTGATACTGGCATCTACATTATTTATTAAACTGGTATCCTTTTTATTCATGCTGGCACCCCTTGATTAATTCTGTCTTTTCTGGTTGAATTTTTGCAATTTGTTTGAGAACTAATATTTTGAGTGTTTTTTTCTTTCTTTCTTTCTTTAGAGAACCTCAGGCAATAAGCATCAACATTCCCTGTGATAGGAGAGGTATGTATGTGACATTCAGGCTCTGCTTATGATTTACATTTTATACAGCACAGTCATACCCTTTATGACAAAATAGTTACATTCCGGAAAAACCTCTTTTTAAAAACGCATCGTTTTACAAGCAATTGAAAGTGATTATATTGGAGTGTATGTTCCTGAGCATTAATTCTTTTGCATGTAACTCTTGAGTTACACTCACTCCTAAGGATTAATAGGTTTGTATGGAACCAGGAGGGGTATATCATCACTTAGACTTGGAAAATCCTTGAAGGCAGGGTCCCAAACCTACACTCAGAAACGCTTCTAATCAGTCATGACAGGAATGAAGGACTGTAAAATATAATCCCAGGATCAAAAGTGCAATGAACACAGGGGAATAATACTGTACCTTGAATATCTGTGGCCCAACATTACAGTACTCAGCACATTTCCTGGACATCAGAAACACTGGGATCAGTAATGGAGAAATTCAAGAAAGCCCTGGATAATCATTTGCGAAGTGTACCACACTAGCTGGGCTGTGATGGCTATGAGGGTCTGCAGGTTATGGATCCCATCATGCAAACAGAATAAAGATATTTACTGAAGACTCAAATGTATTGAAGGTGTAGACTTTGCTCAAGGTAAAACTGCTTGCTTACTGGAGTCAAAATGTGATGAAAGTGTAGGCTTTGCTAGTGTTATTGAAGGAAAATCTCATTTAGCAAAATTACCGAGGGAATCGTCCATATGCACTGCAGAACAATGTCATATTTAGGCTGCAAGTTAATTTATTGGACAGTCAAGAACTCATAAAAAGAAGTTTACAATCTACTCCAATTCTCAGAGTGCACTCCAAGCTATATCACACTATGCATAATGCATCCCATAGTACAAAAAGTCTAAGATTGGATTTTAAGAAATCACTAAAAGCATAAGAGTGAAAAATTTTGCTGGTGTCTTGGACATGGTAAGAACAGCAGTAATAAAGCAGCAAATGCTGAGCCTAAAGCAGCTGTTTCTAGCAATTTATACAAGGGAGTTATTTGACATTGATTTCATGAGGAAAATAAAAAATTATGATAGATGTGAATGGCAAGCTAGGTGGGACTTAGGAGCCCAGAGGAATAACAAAGTACTGATGATAAAGAAAGCTGTTGATATATGACCTTACTTATTCAACAAGTATTGCCATTTTGAGGTAATTCTTTGGCTGGCTAGGGATTAAATGATAACAGTGGAAGGAATAAAAGGATTGGAGAAATTTCAAACAATACAGTTGATGTAAAGAGATTGATGAAGTTTTAAAAGGAAGTCAAGATATATAATTTCATTCAAACAGCCTTAGATTTTTAGATAACTTTTAAAAGAAGCCAATATACAATATAAATAGCTTTGAATTTTTAGATAGATTTTACATGCTAAAAAAGACAGATTAGATATGAGGCTCTAGGACATTACAAATTCTACAAAATCAGACCAAATAGGTCCAACAACTTGGTTGACAGACAGCCCAAGTCAGCAGCTTGGACTTAGCCCAAGCTGTGGGAGTTGAAGGCATCTGAAGTTGCCCTTGAAATGTACATAAAACAATGTAGCTTAAGAAGTTCTTACCTCAAACTTGCATCCATTAATCAAGATAATGCTGTATCAATGAAAACTTAATATAGAATGTTGTGATGGAGACTTAGGTGTTTTTGGAGAGGGATTGGATGGATTAACAGTTACTGAGTGGGGAAAGGAAAGGCATTAGGGTTTTCTGCATTATCTGATTTCGCTGGTCTTCCATCTGGAAGTGGAGAAGTTTACGTAGGCCTTTTGAAAAACTGTCCACTTTTAGCTGTTTGGCATGCACCTCTCTTTTTGTAGATAGTGCCATATATCTATATGAATTATCTGTAAGCCCCCAAGAAAATATGAAACCATCACAGTTGGGATCCTTATCATTAATGAAGGGCACAGTCTTGTTTAGGTAGTTGAACACTTCTTTTAACCCCTTGGTTGTAAATTGGCATGGGGTAGGCAATGTTTATGCATTTCCTCTTTGAGTTTTTGTACCTGAAGCTGCAGGAGCTCCTCATTGGTTAATCCACAGAATATGACTCCAGCAACTCAATCACATCTTCAAAATTCTTCACATCCAACATTGCTGGGAAGAGTCACAGTTTCTGCTGGATTAGGGGAATTTTTCCTGTCTGCCCAAAACTTGAGAAACCATGAATACAATCAGGCCATACCTTACCTCAAACACTTCATTTTCATGGGTTGGACTTCCTCCCACAACATAGTGATGTTGTCCACAGCATTTATGATGGTGTAATTCTTCCACCATTCCCAGATTGAAGGCTTGCTGAACCATCTGTACCATCAAGGAGTTAGCAGAATGCCCCTTTTAGGTAATATGCTTAGAAGGTGGCAGTCATGGGTTTCAGCAAGGAAATTATATTTTTAAAGAGATACTCCACCTTAACGCTTGGAATCAGTCAGTCAGGTGCTCAAGATGGCATGGGGCATTGTCAAAAACAAACATTTTTTTATTGGCTAAATTTTTCATGGCACAGTAATGCTGTACAGCTAGACAGAAAGAGTCAATGAACCAAGAGTTTAGAAATGGATACTTTATACAGTAGAGTTAGAAGTTGGAGGATAGAGAGAATGAGGATGTGAGAAGTTTGTTTTGTGAAGTCATTAGAAAGATGCATAGATGAAAGTCTTGATGGTGGTATGGTCATGTATTTATAGAAACTATGACAGATAATAGGTTGGTCTTGAAGATATATAGCGAAACAGTAGAGGATACAAAGAGGTGAGGCAGACTGTGGAAGAAGTGAATAGATGGAGTGAGAGAATTAATTAGGGCTAAGGATGTTTCAAATAATGATGTTTGGAGGAATGATTGGGGATCGAATAGAATGGAATTATTTTGTGTATGGAGTTGAATTAATGAATCACATTGGTGTGTTAGTGCATGTTTCACTGTAAGACATTGGGCATGTGTTGAGCATATATTACTTTTTTATATAGGTTGTATCTCTCTAATCCAGCTCTCTGTGGTCTGGCAACTCCCATGGTCTGGCACGTTTTGAATCTGCCGTCATCAGTTTGTGGATCTGCCACCAGGGCAGCACTGTTAACAGCACTAAGGCATCAGTATCTGTTTACACTGCAGCGTAGCTAATTAACAGTCCTGTTAATTTCTTATGCCCCAGAACAAATGTATAATGCTGATTAATCTGCCCTGTATTGGCATTGAATGCCATAAAGAACCCTTGCCCAAGATACTGAGGAGTCTTCATCTGGGGGTAAGGATTCCAAAGATGGGGTAAGAATTCTTGGCTGTAGGAATGCAGCAGGAGCACATAAAACCAAGCTGATGGTAACTGGTATGAGTATTCACCTGAGGGTCTTTAAAGGGGTCAGTTTTTGTTTTCTGGCATTTTTTGTGGTCCGGCAATGGCCATGTCTCAAGGTTGCTGGATTAAAGAGGCGCAACCTGTATATCTGTGGATAACTTATGCATCAACAAGGATGTACAACTCCTGTGTAAATAATGGGATATTAGATTTTAATTGTTATGATAGTATAATTTTTCATGTTTACCTAGGTATCACCAATATTAAGGAAATTTCTTCATTGGGGGGAAAAATTATTTCTCAGCCAATGTCGTAGATCAATTGGCAGCCATTTGTGACTAGAGATATACTGATTTAATTGCTGACACGTACAGATAGTTAATTAATCTTGGCTTTTCTTTTAAAACAGTTTGTTTTACACAAAATTCTTTCATAGAGATTGTAGTCCCTGGCTGTTTGCACTTCATGAGATGTTAAAGACTCATCAACATTGCTCTGAGATTTGATGATTTTTTTTTCTTTATTCACCAAAAATATGAAGGATGTGCTACAGAGCACCAGTAAGAATAGGTAATTAGTGAAAATGTTGAGGGTTTCCAATGAAGTATACACTGAGAGAAAGTGGAATTAGGTAAGGATAGAGAAGGGAAATCAAAAAAATTGACAGAAAAAGGAAAACAGTGTAATGTGAGATGTTGAGACTAATTGGGAAATGTTTGTTGGCAGGTGGCATGTAGTTTAAATGTGACCAAAGAAAATAACGAAAAATGGAAGATGGAACACACTTACTGCTTCCTTGGACAACTAAACCTGAATAGTTTTATGCTATTTTTATTTAAAAGTAAAATATTGATAGAAGTAGACAGAACTAATGAAAACACCTCTTAACTTTCCCAGACAACCAAGTTCTGTTATAAATTTTGAAGTTATAGCCAAAGTATACCAACAATAATGGTACTTAATGCTTGCTGCCACATGGTAAAGAATGTTTGCTGGAAGTGGTTGATGGTAGCTGTAACTGTCTCATGTTTGCTGGCACACACACCACACAAAAACTAGTTGATAACGAGAGACCATAACAATTTTGTATTTTCAGATAATTTGGAAAATAAGGCATTGTATATTTGGGCTGCAATGTTGAGTTAGTGGAGGTTTTCATAGGTTATGTTGATTTTTCTAATCTTCAAAGCTCATTCCGCTGTCATCATAACTGGTATCTTAGCATAAAAACAAATGCAACGGGTCAATGCATCCCCAGTCTCATTTTGCACTAAATACAATGTAATATTTTAAATGAAATTAATGGTATTTTTTAAGTAATTGAGGTGATGCCCTTAAACTACATCATTACCTTTCAGTTAATTGTTTTAATACTCCACATACAAATTATAAGTAATGATACAGAAATTTGTATGTGCTATATAAACATCATTATAGTTCATTGAACATGATTATATACTCCTTGATTGTAGGATAGAAGTCTTTAGTTGAACGATTTTAGGTACACAGTTTTGTATAACTCCTAACCATGCTGCTCCAAGAATCAAGAGTAATGTTCATCATTGAAAACCTTTGTCATCATTATTGGGCTGAATTTAATTAATGAGTATCAGTACATTTTGTCATGCTACTATAGTTACTGGGGTGTTGAACCTCTTTTAGTTTCATGAATAACTTTTTGTATTCCATCACCTTAACCGTTTTCATCTAGACATGGGAGAAAAGTGTCCCTCCAGGTTGGGGGAATTTATCAAAATTTGAAATATTAGAGAAATAGAGATACCTTAAGAATTATAAACAGCCAGAGCCATCTAAACTCAGCATGTCATATACATTCAGTCCTTTGGGGAATGCAAAGTATTTAAATCCTGATATGCTGATGCCATTTTTACAAGAAGCATGTACCCAACAACCCATTCCTTTATAACCTGAACTCACTTTCTCTCATTGTGGTTAGATTTTTTTTTAGGCTCCAGTCATGGACAAAAGTCCACATCAAGGCTGAGCCCTAACTGAAATATAGAGAGAATTAAGAAATGGAAAAAAAAGACAGGGAAAGTATTTAGGAATTTTTTAGAAAGTGAAAGAACTGTCTTTTGAAATGAGCCAGGTCACAGTTATTAGGAAAGACATGAGAAGGTAGAGAGTTCCAAAGCTTCGACGTGTAGGGAAA
>JAYMFT010019209.1:0-31284 GCA_038088735.1 Panulirus argus
TCTCTCTCTCTCTCTCTCTCTCTCTCTCTCTCTCTCTCTCTCTCTATCTATCTATCTATCTATCTATCTATCTCTGTAAAGACACATGAGACAGAGAGACGTGGAGTGAGTTGTGACGGGAATCAGACGGAAAACAGTAAAGAAGCAGGACGCTGGACAGAACATACACCGGGTCCTTCAAAAATATTTCAGCGATGACTGGGAGACATAATTTCCCGAGGCCACAAGGGCTACGCTGCACGGAGGAGCACAGGGAAATGGTAGCCCCCACTTGGAAGGAGAGAAAGTCCTCGACTAAACTGTATACTCATTTTTCGTCCATTGACGGTGGTGATAAAGCCACGCCGAAAGTGACTTCTTGCCCCGTGGTGCGGCCAATTCCAGGTAGACTCTCTCGTTTCTGAAGTTGGCCGCTGGGGGTCGAGCTCCTGTTGCTAACTCGCGCGGAGACGACCCAGACGAAAGCCCAGGGGGAGTATACCGTTCCGGGTGCCCACCAGCCTCGTTCCCGTCCTCCTGACAACGATCCGACACTGCTGACAATACTCCGACAACAGTTACAACGTCTGGCGCTGCTGACAACGTCTGTTAACGACCGACACTACTGACAACATCTGCCACTGCCTACAGCTTTCTTCTTGTTACTATTTAAGTTCCTTCTCCCAGCGGCGCCGACCTGCACAGAGACTTCCTGCTTTGTCTCGCTTCTTGGCAGGGTTTCGCTCTCCCTGGCACTCTCTGGCCTTCCTTAGCTCTCCCTAGCCCTCCCTGGCTCCTCCTTGTTCTCCCCGACATTCCCTGACTCTCCTTGATCCTCCCTAGCTCTCCCTAACTTTCAATAGCCCCTCGCTGAAATTCCCCGAGTCTTTCTGGCTTTCCCCCTAGGTCTTCTTGGCTTTCCCGGTTCTTCTTAGTTCTCTACGGCTTATCCTGAACTTCCCATGCTCTCCCTGGCACTCTCCCTCCTTCTGTGGCTCTCTCTAGTCCTCTCTGGGCATCTCTAACTCTCCCTACCTCTTTCTGGCTCTCTCCCTGGTTCTCGCAACCTCTTCCTGGCTCCTAACGTTCCCTTGGTATTTCCTACCTCTTCCTGGTTCTCCCTGGCCTTCCTTAGCCCTCCCTGCCTCTCTCTCAAGCAACCTTTCCCCTCATCACCCTAACTCTACAACTTTCTTGCACTCCCTGGCTCTCTACGGATTCCCTTGGATGTCCCTGGTATTAATTTGCCGTCGCTCTCTACCTCTCCTTTGGCGCTTCCTGTCTCTCCCTGGCTCGACCTGACCGTCTCTGGCTCTCTCCAGTTCACCCCCGTCCTTGACTCTCCTCCTGATGATCACCTTCAGATTCTTCATGTAGTTCACGGCCCATTTACCCCCTGTCATGACTCTCCCTTCCCTTTCTTTCCCTCCTTCCGTTCCTCTCCATTCATCGCTTCCCTCTCGCTCCTTCTGCCTCGCCCCTGTCAGCGCCTTCCTGGGACCTCCTTTCTCCGTCCTTCTCTTGTCTCCCATTCTTCCTCGTCTTCCCCCATTTTCTGTCTTTATCTTGTACTCACCTCTCATTTACTATCCTCTCTCTCTCTCTCTCTCTCTCTCTCTCTCTCTCTCTCTCTCTCAGCACTTATTCCTTATTCCCCATTCCCCAAGAGACAGGACACTGTTCGGTTCAAGTTATTTACGTTTTTCATTCATGCATGCATGCGTATGTATCTGTGTATGCGTATACGTATGTGTGTGAGTCAGCTTGTATGCAACTTATGTGTGTATGTATTTATAAGTTGTTGAGAAGCAGGTCATCACTTCCCCAGTGCTGCTCCCATGGTAAATACAACACACCACCACAGAAAATGGGAAGAGGTCAATACATACATACTTGCCAACTCTTATCTATGCATAACTTCTGTATAATAACTTGCGCCACCGACAGGCATAATTCCTTTTAAAACAAAATGAGATCTCAAATATTCCCGGAGGCTCGTCGCAAGAACGCTAGAAATATAGTCAGTTATCTTCAAAGTTCAAACATCATATTTGTAAAGAGAGAGAGATTCCTGGACAGCCCAAGACAAGACAAAAAAAAAAGAATAACTATCTATTTCACCACAAAAGTAAAGAAGAGCCACAGAAAACTCGCTCCCTTCCTCCCACCACACAGGCTGACTGGCTGGCTGGGAGAGAACTCTGGGAATGGAAAGGGGAGGAGGTGGACGTGGGTTGGGAGGGGGTGACGGGGGGTTGGGGGGGGAGCAGGCCCTGAAAATATCTCTTCCAGAAGTTTCCGCGACCCGTTACTCACCGGACCCGGAGAGGGAACCCGCCAGAAATGGAACCCGTTGAAATATTTTACGAAATTGGAAGCATTCTGGCAGCGGCCGTGATATTTTCTCGGGCGAAATTCAAGAGTTTTACATGTCTTGCTTCTTAAAGAGACTTACTCGGAATGGAAGATTTTTCGCTCGGAAGACTTTGCGGTAGTCAATATTCCCCTTCCCCCACAAATGTAAATCGGATCAGATATTAACGGCGTGTTTCATATCTCACGCTCAGAAGCGAAACTATTAAATAAGGTATAATAGATTCGCTTCTCTAAGTCTGAATTATTTCGTAATAAGTTAACAGAGTTTGGCGAAGACAAGGAAAAAGCAGTAACATAAGTTGATGCGAGAAAATCGAGAACTGAATAGAGTCGGAAATGAAAATATTTCGGTTCCGGACGTGTCGATAACTTGTCTCGGAGGTGAGAAATGGGGTCCATGTTGTCATCTCGGGGAGGGGGTGGGGGGGGGAGAACGACGGGGAGAGAGAGAGAGAGAGAAAGAGTGAGGTAGTGAGTCAGAGAGACAGAGACAGACGGGAAAGAAAGTGTGTGGTGTGGTGGAGAGAGAGAGAGACAGGTAAGAGAGAGGCCTAGAGAGAATGGGAACAGCTTTGCACCTTCCGGTATTAAAGAAAGCTGTACTCAGCCAGATCAAAACACCAGGTCAGCGATCAACCCCACGTAAAAACAAACACACAGCATGACAAACAAACTAGTGCACAGAGACAGTTAAACAAATCCGACATAGATATTTAGATACAGAAATGCAAATGTCATCGCAATAAACACAGCACTCGTGAGCCAGCTAGCTCCCAAAACACAGTTCATCTTAACAGAGAGGATCCCTATGACAGCACTGCACCGTCAAGCAAAGAACAGACCTAGCAAAAACAAAAACAACGAAGATGGACAGATGCAGTTCATGTCGACAGAGGCCAAACAAACAGCACCAGGTCAGCAAAGATAATGCACCCCGGCGCACCGAACACAAACACATCGCTAAACACAACCAAAGGAAACAGAATGTTAAGTCCGAGATGTTTTCCCGGGGACACAAACACATTTCCCGCTTTTTTATAGTGAAAGAAAATGGGTTGAGGTTAAGCAGCAGCAGAATGGCGCTCGTTCCTTCGTCTGCGAGTTACGGCCCAACGGCTTTAGTCGTATCTGATCTCTAGCTTCGGGCCTGAACGGAATACTTTTCTATATACTTCATGTAAGGTCACGCAAAATACAAAAACTAGATTTCGACTTCTCATGATACTTTTGGCTTAGGACACCAGAGTTCGCTGATGGTACGCACTTTTAATGCTGATTGGATGAGGCACTTTTTGGTAGTCGTGCTTTTTTGGTTCCTTTTATGTATAAATTAGTTAATATTCCTCTCTCTCTCTCTCTCTCTTTGGCCAGTTCTAAAACCAGATTAACCCATGAACCGGGCCCCAGAAGGAGAGCGTAAGACCCACAGTTTATGGCGGAACCCAACAGCACGATGGGAAGCGAATGGGAGACATATACAGTGCCAGTCTCATGCAAGTTTACTGTTCGGTATTTTTTAAAGACTTTACAGACAAGATGCCACGAGCCTTTCCGTCTGTGGAATGTCCCATCGCGGGCAAAGTCTTTTAAAGGAAGAGAACCAATCGCTCGTGCGTGCGTCTGATTGAACGAGTTTCCCGTTTTTTTTTTTTTCGGAAATCGCACGAAATGTTGTGGAAAAATGGTAGGTGTGTGTTGTACTGGTCATGTGGGGCTGCTGTGTCCCCGGCGGCAGCTGATCACCTGGTGTAGGGACACACTGTGTATCACGAGGTGTGTCTGTGTGTCCCTTAGTGTGGCCAAAGCGTCACTCAGAGTGTCCATGCGTCTGTCACTGTGTCTCTGCGTCAGATAGTGTGTATGTGTGTGTGTGTGTGTCCGTGCGTCAGTGGATTACTTCAGGTGACCATGGAGCGCGCGCGTGTGTGTGTGTGTGTGTGTGTGTGTGTGTGCAGTGATCCAGAGACAGTGAGGGGCACCATTTGCTTCGCCTGAGGAACCCGACCCTTACGCCTTGCTTCGCCCCTCTTCCCTAGCGGCTCTGCTGGGATAACAAGTGGTAGATGTCTTAGGATGTTCCCTCGCCCTCACTAGACCCGCTATCCTGCAGCTACACTGGGAGGATCCTGCTCTTAATCCTTGTCAGTCGACGGCCCTCAGCTCGTTCCAGTAGTTGGGGCAAACTCGAATGAATAGTTGTACTGTTCCATTATAATCTTCAGAAACACATAACATGCGATTTTCTTGATATAGAATTTGATATCACTCGTCTGGTGATATCAATATATATGTTTTTTTTTCTATGAAAGATGCGAGAGATGTGTTTACAGGATGGAACTCTAGATGCTATCATTAAGACCTTCTGAAACGTTCCGGTGGCGTGGGGTTCCCTGGACCAGGGCCAGACTCCTCTTAACACACACACAAACACACACAGAGTAAAGTTGAGGTTACGTTTCCAGGGGAGACTTGATATGTAGAGACCTGGGCTATAAGCACCCACTCTGGCCTTCTTGACCCTTAAGTGTGTGTTGGTCTATAAGCCTTTCACCTGACCCCTTCAGGTTTACGTCTGAGGTCACATCATTATACGCAAAGGGGCTTACCGCCGTGCTCAAAGATCGTACTATAGTGCTTAAGGGTTGGCCGTTCCTGACGTGTTCACTGGTGACCGTCTTCATCTGCTGGGCAAAAGAATATATTTACCCGAGACTTCACGTATTTCATACATAGATTTGAAGGACCAGTGAAGAATGCATACGTTATTCAAGGTCCTTATTTTCCCAGTGCTTCAACATTTACCTGGAGAGACAGGTTCCCCGGGACGGAAGTGGCCGGAATGTGAAGGGTGTAGAAAAAGAAAGATATTTTTGGGTGCCAATCTGAAAGGCCCGGAAATTTATGCTAGTTTACGCTCGAACAGAAAACGGATATCACCTCCTCCTCCTCCTCCCCCTCCACCACCAAACCCCATCCCTCCCCACCCAAGTCAGGGGGTAACTGCTCGGGGTTGACTGCCCCCTGTGGGCCTAGGGGGTTCTAGAACCCCCGCGCGAGGTCGGTCGGTCAGTCGCTCGTGTGGAAAATTGTATTGTTGTTAAGATTTACATAATGATTAGGCAGCGTGAGGGTAAACAGACACAGAGAAAGAATCTTTATCACATCAACAAAAGATATTGTCCTGAAATGATACGGTATGTTGGTAGCGATCAAGGCAGACGCCGGAATTATGCATGATGACCCAGAGAGAGAGCTGGGAGGGAATAATATACGCGGAGGGTCGCTCGAGTGATAACATTACTCGCAAGTAACACGGCCGTAGGAATTAGGTGATTAGATATACACCATACTGGTGGAGATGCGTGTAATACCAGAGATGGATGAATCATTTTCCTCAACTTCAGACCGTGTCATGTTTTGTCGAATTCGGGGTTGAGTTCGGCTAGGAAGGTGCAATCGTGCACCTTATCTCTGTGAGAAATAGCTCTTGTGTTTTTCCGATGCCGAATTAGGACAGCAACGCCATCTGTTGGTCGATACCACAATGCTATGGGAATCGTATCACAAATAAAGGCTCTTAAGACATACCACAGTTTCCATTATTTCTAATAATCGGTTTGTAAACTCGTAGTCGATGGCCAAAACTGCCCGGACCCCTCATATGACCACGGCGTACGAAATAAGTTTGAACTGATTTGACGGTTGGTCTGTGTGAGTGTCGAAGTAGCCAGTGCACTCGGTGATGGAGTTCAGTGCACGGTGGTGAGAAGATTAAGAGCGGTGGCGTTCCTACAACGTAAAGGAAAAGAAGAGGAAAAAAAAAACTGTTTTAAGAAGAAGTAGGGTTTATGGATTCCGTTTCCACGGTGAAAAGTGTTAGTGTATATGTGGTATTAGAAGTACGCTTGACATCTGAAGAAGGTGTTAAAGGCCTTTTATGTTGGGTCGATGTTACCTTAACATAGACGGCCATTTAATGACCCCTGTCAGTTTCATGGCCTGAAGCCCAAACAACCAGCCAACCAACCACTCAGGTCATGGACGCTCCGTGCCAGATGTCGGTAGACAGGTATTGCATTAACGATCGTAAACAGAGATGAGTCTGCCGTTGAAGATTACTGTTGGGGGGTATCAGAATTTCCAGTGTTTAGCCGAAGTGACTTAGAAAGGCGTAATAAAGGAAGAGTAGTGGTTTATGGCTTTCAGAAAGCAACAAACTCACTACACGACCCTCATCGTCAAGAAAGCAACTGTAGTAAGTAATTCATTATTATTATTATTATTAGTGGTAGTAGTAGTAGTAGTTGTAGTAGTAGTAGTATCATTATTATAATTATTATTATTGTCATTATTATTAATATTATAATTATTATCATTATCATTATTATTAATATTATTATAATTATTATTATTATTATTATTATTATTATTATTATCATACTTCCAATGTCTCCTTTTATGAGGTTCCCGAAGCTTTAAGGCTGCGCTCCGCCCAGGAACAGGGAAATGTATTATAAACTCCTGACGATGAAACAGCATTGCCAAAGGTGATTTCTCGTTCGCGGATGAAGTCTGGGATTATGATTATATATACTGCATATATACTATTGGCGTTACAGGACTCCTCCGCCTGCCTTTTATTAAGCTGCAAGAAAAAAAGCGTCATCTTTGGCAAGGTTTCATCATCATTATCAGCGGAGGAAAAGGAGCAAGTCTGATTGAAGAACTTTCCGCTCCAAAAAAAAAAAAGAAACCATCCTTTCCCTGCTACTGATTACAGCGCAGGTTTGAAACTGGAGCAGCCCCGTTAGAGGGGGGTCGTAGGCTTACATAATCAATAAGAAAATGCTCTGTGTAACGTCCTCCTTCCATGTTCGATAACTGCCCAACTTACGAGAACATTCTCTCGCCAGAATATTCGCTGACAAAAATAATCGTCGATCCATGACTGATTATTTAGGCTCCTCTCCGTCGGCCGCTCCGGGAACACGCAATCGGCACATTTTCCCAAACGTTAGACTAGGTTAATAAGGCAACTGAGCCTCGTACTTTGTCTTTATTCTTGGCCGGGCCTGACCACCAACCAGCCTCCGCCACCACAACCACCACCCCCCTCCCCCCTGACCAGCGCGACGAGCAGAACTAATTGATGGCCGTTCATAACGAGCGCTAATGATCGTATGCGGCGGCCTCACTGCTGATAGGTTACGCCCCACAGGTGCTGCTTGCATGGGATTCGGAGGCCTTTTTCTTTTTTTTTTTTCCCCAGTCTGTCACCCGTAGTACCGCTAGCGGGCAGCACCATCGTGCTCAAGGGCAGTAGCGTCGCGCTCAAAAAGACGTACCGTCGTTACCCAGAGATCTAGAATTTGTTATGATGCCCCGCCTGTCACCCGGATCGAGTCTTTGTTCACTTGTTCTTCACTTGTTGTTCTTGTTGCAGTCTGTTAATTCTTTTTTTTTTCTATCCTTCATGTGTTGTCATATGCCTTTCCATCTGAAGTGCGCGGCTTTCCCCTCACATACCCGTCCCACCTTCGGTCTCATCTCCCCTTTCCTCCTGCCCTCTGTTTCTTTTATATACCTGCTATTCATACCCCACACACCTGGTCCTCACCTCCTTCCCCCCCCCCCCCACACACACAAACCTGGCTCTCACTTCTTTCCCACACTGGCTGGCTATCGCATCACTCCCACACCTGGCTAGTTCCCACTCTTCTCCCACACCTTCGCCAGCGATTGTTGTGTTGCTGGCGGCACCCGGCGACTAATCTTCCCGCGCATTCCTTGACTAAGCGGCGACCTGCCTAATTACAGAACTGGACCGGTCGTAACTACCCCCCCTGCTCGTTACTGTTGCCACGGGGGAAGGGAGGGGTGGGGGGTGACATGGGAAGGGGAGGGAAGTAAAGGGATGGGAGTTAGAGGCTGAGAGAGAGAGAGAGAGAGAGAGAGAGAGAGATTCGCTAACTCGGCGACTTTTTCTATCAACGACAAATTCTAGATTGCCAACTGGAGAAAATGAAAACAAGATAACGTTGTAAGGCCCTATGCCTGGGCTTCTGTGTGTCTCCCGAAGTGTCCCAGGGTATGAAGGCGTTATGTATCCATTGGGTATGTATCCTTTTATGTAGTATCCCAGGAAGACGTGTCCTCATGTGTCTGGTGTGTGTGTGTGTGTGTGTGTCCCAGGATGTGTCCTGATGTGTTTGACGATTGCGTTCCTGTTTGGATTACATGTCTTGACTTGAGGTCTCGTATGTGTCACCATGTTTATCCTGCGTTCGTGGTCCGTCTATGGTTGATATGTGTCTTGGATGTATTATGTATAGATCCAAGTCTAGGGTCTCTATGTGTCTTGATGTGTGTGTCCTGTGTGTATCGTGGGTCCATGCTGGGTGTCCTTGTGTGAGTGTGGCCCGCGTGTCCAAGGTGTGTCCCCCGCTTGGCCAGGACGCGGCCAAAGGCGAGGACACCAGTTCGAAAGGTAGTAATTTCTAGCAGATGCTGCCTCCTCCTCCGGCCTGCCTCAGACAACGGTGTTGGGAAAAAATAAGTCGACCCAAATTAGATTTATTTCTGTTTGAACAACATCCGAATTTCCTGTCCAGCCTCTAGAGCTCAGAACCAACACAATGCAAAACGATTGATCACAGCGTCCCCACCCCTCCTCTCCTCCTCCTCTCCCAGCGGAACTACACCATAGTTAGGTTCTCTCGAGTTACTCCGAAGGTGACAACGTCATCAGTCAGACAACAAGAGTAGTCGAGAATCGTTGAGAGAAAAAAAAGAAATGATGATACTCAAGTGGATTTCAGTACCGAAGAATTCATGCGCCATCAAAGATGCCTGTGTCTATGAAGTGCTTCTAGTGGACGCGTTCTGGGTCCAATTACCCATGAAAAGATACAAGAAAAAAAAAAGACCAGCTGTTTAATTTCCCACCTTTTAGGTCTGACAAAAATATTCAATATTCCGGAAAATGAGATCGTAGGGAGGAGACTTTGGAATACTAATAGTGAAGCGATGTAAGGTAAGGTGGGGGAGTGTGGGAGGCTACCGACAACGCTACTCTGGTCGGCAATTCGTCACGCTGATGCCTTAATTACTATACTCAAGAGCTGCGTAGGGTACCTCGCCAGCAGCCCAAACCTCAATTGTACGTAGTGCAGTTACCCCTTGCCGATGCAGTCTCCGATTCTGCACGTCCGTCTCTCGAGGGGTCCCTATACTAAAAGTTGGGTGCAATTGTAAGGCGTGTGCTTGTGTCTGCCACAATTGGGAAGAGTTCCTTCACTCATTTGTTTGCATAATCGTTCAGGGAAGGCGATAAAGCGGTTCTCAAGCGGATCCCCTCTTCCCCCGGTTGCTCCTTAGACCACAATATCTTATTCTAAACACTTTAGATTTTAATGGTACATTTGATTATCACTATATAATCTTCGGTGATAATACAATAATTTGTAATCGCATTGTATAATAGCTAGACTTTAATATAAACTGCATTTGAAAGGCAGTTTTGTTTGCACCTTTATAAGTGATAAGGTAATAATATAACACCACTCATATATCTGAGACATTGTTTTACAATTCTTTTTTTTTTTTTTTTCAATGTTTGATAAATGTTTTTCTTGATACGATCTTGATAATGGGGTCTGGGTATAGGGGAGGTGCCTGTGAATGAAGGATGTGGAGTATGTGGGGTTTGACCCTTCGTGAAATGTGTCCTGTCTGATGGTACATAAATGAAACACACGGGTACACGATGAGGCGTAGGAGTGAATGATTCGCATCGATTCGCATATCACAGTGAAGTATCAGGATGTTAAGTGAGCTTATTCCTGTTTATTTGAGGTTTTTGAGTTTTTTAACCTTTTTGCTGAGTCTTGGCTTCGCTTCACAGCTGAGATTAAAGTTGTATCACCTGCCTTAGGTTGTGGTAAAGTGAAATCTCGTGTTATCTAACGGGTCGTAGAGAGAGAGAGAGAGTTTACAAGTACCACCACTATGACTTCCACTTGTAAATTAACTGTTGACGTCGGTGGAAGAGCATAGTCATATCCTTTTGGTGTTAGAAGAAGTAGACTTAATGTGGTTTACGCACGCGTAAGGTTCAGATCCCTTTATGACAACAAGGTTAGCCAGTCGGGAGATAAGTTGTCTTAAAATTTAGTTTGTAAATCAGGATATGTTGCAGGATTACAGCCATTTGCAATGTGTAAATATAAATCTTTGATATTTACAGATTTGCAAGAGTTCACTCCCTCTTCGTATATTACAAATAGGTACAATATTACACAGACCTGTGTAATATATGGTACCTGTAAATATATCAAATAAATCTTTACGTTTAGATGCGGAAGATAATACGTTTTATATTTGTAAGTATATAAGACATACAGATTTCAAAACGTTTAGTGAGAGGAGAAAAGAAAATAGCTGTTTACAGAATCAAAAACATGTTTACAGGAAGCAGACATTCCTGGTCGTATTCGAGATCACATGTCACACGCTTGGTCAGTCCGTCTAACGAAATATTCTCACATAAAGTATCCTTCGGCAAATAAAGCCTTGATGGTAGAGAAAATGAAAACTCTCCATTTTCTTTTTATATATATGGCATAATGGCAACGTTTTCTAACATAAAACCAAGGAGGAAAAACAAAAGTTCGGTGGTTGTGCTGTGTGGGGATTTTTGGCAGCGTTAGGGCGTGTCCGGCACGTCTGGGCTCCGGGCATTATGCAGGTGACGACCTCTCAACGGCTGGTATGTCCCAGGGGTTAGAGCTTGTTGCTCTCTGGACAAATACTCTGTTGGTACTCAAATCTACCAGCCCTTTAGATAGGTTATAGATAAGGGTAGGGGAGAATGGATTGATGGATTTAAGGGTATAGATTGTGAAGAATGAAGTTATGAAAAGAAATGTGTGGCGTGAAGAAAATGTTTGAGAGAATCGATTGCAAAGAAGTCTAACAAATTGGAATGTTTGCCTAGAATGTGCACTGGAGAGGATACGGTAGTTGAGAGAATGTGGGACAGTATTCCTAAAGGTTGCAATGAAAAGAGACTGACTACGAAAAACAGATTCAGTTAATTGAACTTCAGGTAAAGGTAGTTAAGGAGTGCTCTCTGGCGATGTGGGAGGAATGGGGAGTCGTGTGTGAGGATGGAGGTGTCAGTGAAGACTTCCTCCTCACATGACGAATCAACTTAGTGTTGAATGAAGAATTAAGAAGTGTTGGTTCTAATGTGGAGGTTCATGTTTCCCAACACACCGGCCTGAGAATATGAAGGACGAGGAGGAGGAGAGAGGCCGTGTGTGTGTGTGTGTGTGTGCCACCACTTCCGTCCTGTAGTAGTAGGCAACAGATCTTTGCCCCATGATATCCCTGGATAACATGGCCTGGCCTTTGAGCTCGATCCTCAAGAAGGTCAGAACCCGGATCGTCATACCTAAGGGTCGTACCGTCGTGCCTCTACGTCGTTCCCTCCGTGATCAAAAGGCTATTGAACTGAATAGAACAAAGAAGTCACAAGTTCCACTAATTTCAGGTACTGAAATGATGTCTTCATTTTTTTTATATGAGAGAGAAGAAAATGTACCCATGTTGCACTCACTTGTTTCTTACATAAAAACAAGAATTAAATACAGCCGATGAGGTCAGAGCACAAACCTCTCTCCCCTGTGGCAACAGAATCATTAGTTCTGCATCCAGCTCTATAATCAGAGCAATAATCATATTCTGGAGAAGAGCTCCGTCCGTGTAACATGAACGAATGATCGCTATCTGACAGCGATACCACGGTAAGTGCTCAGTGCGGTTACTGATATAGAGAATTTTTTCGTTTTCTATGGTTGGTAAAATAGGGTTAACTTTGATAATATTTTTATTGCTGCCTGTGATACCATACTTTTACAAAATAGCTACTGAAATGGTAACGGAGGTACAACAATTAGTTATGATAGTATAATATCGAAATATATTCATTTTATGAGTAAGAGAAACACAACCCAGAATTAATCTGAAAACAGATCCGACCCACGAGTTGAAAAATATTCAGTGCAGCCTGGAATTAATTCATACCTGCTGTAAATACGGCTCAGGTAAGCGAGAAGCAAACAATAGCCAGGAGGTGGCGGCCATGACCCTCAGGGTGGGGAGGGTACCTTCAGCTGTGGGGAGGGGGCGTAGGCGGGGAAGGGACTTTGGTGGAGATGTGAGGGGGGGATGGGAAGGTGAGTGCTTTTGTTGTGGTGGTGGTGATTGTGGTACAGGAGTACGACCGGTGGTACACTGACCAGCCGAACCCCTAGATACTGTAGAAGGAAGCAGTGACTTTCTTGGTGATCCCATAGCAGTGAGGAAGTCAGTGATCCCATGCCACAGATACAAGGGGGTTGGGGGGCAGGTGGGGGTCTCATAGCCATGACGCAGGCATTGGTAGTCCCAGGGCAGTGACTCTGGCCAGGGGGTCCCACGGTGGTGACGTGGTCACTGGCGGGAGCAGTGAGCTGTGACGTGGTCGACGTTCACTGCCAAGGTTATAAGACTTCTGCCAGCGGCCAGGTTCCCGGGTGGTGCTAGGTGTCGCCAGCAGCCAGGTTCCTAGGTGTCGCTGGGTGGTGCTGGGTGTCGTGCGAGATACGTGATATCTCTGGGAGTGGTGGGTGTTACAGGGCGGTCGTGAGGTGTGCTGTGTGAGGCTTGAAAAGGGCCGGGTGACTCTGATGTTTCTTAGCGCCCTCAGGGTAGTGTTAGGTGGTGATAGGTATTGTTTGTCCCGCTGAATGGTGCTAAAACGGTTCAGGGTGGCGCCTTAGCAGTGCTAGGTGGCGCTGTATGGTGCTGTGTGGTGCTACATAGTGCTAGGTGGCGTTTACGGTAGTAAAAGAAGCACTAAGTCCTGTATACGTTCAACAGTGAAGAGTTTCTCCCAGTGCGGCAGAAGGAAATACACCTCACCCTCGGGCGAGCAACCAATGCCATGATAAACCAACAACGTCAGGGCCTCTCCCAGCCAGTCACACACATTGTCACCTCCCCAGTTGTCAGGACGTGAGGAAGTCTAAATCATCTCTTGGCTGGCTTATTCCGTCGACTGGCCTTTCCTTGGCATATGCCACGATGGCTGAGAGATTCAGTCCTCCACTGCTCTCGTGCAGAAATTACTCGGTTTAGTCACGGGAAGAAGGCGAGGGGAGGTTCACACGGAGAGCATTGAGGGTTCACAAAGACAAGAAGGTAAACGCCCCTGCAGGAACACTGGGATAAAAGAGAGATGAGGGAACGAGAGTGGAGAAGAACAAGGTAGATGGACGAAAAGTACTGACAGAAGCTCTTTGTCAGAGTGACCAAAGAGGGCAATACATTTTTTCTTCCCATAATCAAGAAGTAATGTGAATTTAAAGCCAGACAAGCAAGAAGACAGGCGATTTGACAAGCTGACATAATCATACATCCAGCCGTCTCACTCATCCAACTTATACAATGACTTATTTAGTGATGACCCAAGCCTCAACCCACCGCAGCAAGTGGCATTACAGCCACAGCCTACCACAGCAAGTGGAAGGTGTGTCTATCCCATCACTCAGACCCCCTACATGGTGTTATAAAGAGTCTTGCTGGTACATCCAGTCCTGCAGACTATCCTTGTCATATCCTACACTCGGTAGTATAGCTCAAAGTTCAAGAAACATGTAGGTATTGTGTTGACCCACCGTGGCGCATATCTGATTTGTTACGAGACAGAATGTCAATTGACAATCACCGGTCATATCCATGTGGGCACCTGCTACCAGCGGTGTCCCTCAGGGCAGTGTACAGGGGCTGACCTTATTCCTCCTCGTGCTACATAATCCGTAAGACGCCATCGATAAGTAGTGTTGAAACCGTGCCTAAGAAGGATCTGAACCCCAGTCATCAGTAGTGAGAAAGGGTTCAGTGCCCTGCTGCAGAACCCTAGCCATCAGTAGCAGGACGAGGGGTTTACTAAGAACCCTGCTGGAACTAGCGAACTCTGCCCCCATCTCTCCTCCCTCACCTCGGTCCTTTAAGACGCTAACCATACACTATTAGCGAGACGGATTGTCTCTAATTACCCCTACCTGAAACTACCCTCTCTCTCTCTCTCTCGTGCATGACTAGCAGACGGAGACTGTAATGATACTGACCCTCATCTGTTTTATTTTTTTTTCAGTCTGTGTCTATGTTTGTGTATGTGTCTGCATGTTTCCCTGCGTTAATGTCCGTGTCTGCGTGTGTGTGCTTCTTTGTGACTGTTGTCTGTGTGTTACGGGGAGAGAGTTCTACACTTCGTGTTGCCTCCCCCCCTCCCCCCCCGTCTCTTAACCTTGTATATATACACAATGTCTTTACTCCTGCGCACGCACACACACACACACACACACACACACACATAAACACACACACACACACACACACATAAACACACACAAACTCACACACTCACACATACACACCCTACCTTATGTATTCCTCTGTGTGTGTCAGTGTCTCTCTTTGTATGAAAGAGTGTGTGTGTGTGTGTGTGTGTGTGTGTATGTGCCTGCGTGTTTCTCTGTGTAAACAGTGTTGTTCCGTCATGCGTTTCCAAGGGGTCCCTGCTGATACCCATGGGGAGCCCAGTAACCCCACATGATCCTCAGTAATGCCAGATCATCCCTCTGTCATACACTAGAGTCTAACTCCGTCTCAAGTGTTTCCGTAAGAAATTGACATCAGCAACGATATACTTCAGCGGAACACAAGTTATACAGATTGTACGTGATCTTCAAGATAAGGATATTAACCCTAGGTTATTCTGTCTGAATTGTGAGAAAATCTTTTCCAACCCTTCATTTCAAATAGTGTTTACTGCTTCTTAGCATGTGGTCATATATACGGGGATGGGGGGGTGGGGAATTTAATGTAGATTGTATGACTAAGGAATGAGTACATTCCCCCCTGGTAGCTTAGTTACTAGATGTTATCATTCATACCGGACGAATGTGCACAGGTATGATCCTGGTCTTATCAAAAGAGGACATGAATACATCTGACGCTAGATAGACGGTGCAGTCGTCCCCATGTGTGTATTAGCGTTTGTGACAACACGGGGTCTTTCGCTGGATGGGCATTAGCATGTTATACCAGGGTGCGAATGTAGTATATACCTGATAATGGTCGTGTCCCTTGAGGGGGCAAGGCAGGATATATTTTATGACTTGACCCACCGTCTTTACCGGGGGTGTTATAGAGGATACTGCATACCATACTCACCACTGAATATCAAGGGAAATACCTTTATATTCTGAAGGGTATTGAGTATATCTAGTGACGAGGGAGGAGGTCTGATACTCCGGCGTCTTACCTCCAGCTGGTTGTTGTGTTGTGGTGGTGGTGGTGCGGGGGAGGAGGGAGACCTACCTACCTTCCTACCCCCCGGTGTCTCTGCTTCAGCCGGTGTGTTGGTGGTGGTGGTGGCGGAGGGAGGGAGGGCGTGTGGGAGTCACGTTTACCCAGCCAGGTATGACCGAGCAGGAGGCCCTTGTCCAGCCTCAAGGTTACCGGGCCACCGGGCGGGGAGCGGCAGGCTGGTCGAGGGGGATCGGTGGAGTGTTAGATCGTGGGCGGAGGGAGCGGGTTCCAGGGTGGGGGGGGGGATCCCTCGGTCTTGGGTGGAGACGGCGTAGGTGGAGGTGGAGGTTCCGGGTCCTAGGTGGAGGGACAAGTGGAGAGGGAAGCAGAGACGAAGGTACGGGGATGGCGAAGAGTAGTGGGAAGGGGCCAGGATTTGTTTACATGGCAAATGCAAATGCGTGTGTCCATACACTTGGTCCAGCGAAGGATGTGTGACCTGTGTTGCGCCGGGACAACCTCCCCCTCTCCCTCTAAGGGGTGAGGTGGTCGGTATTTATTTGTCGTGTCGTTTATCGAAGATTGTAGGCAGACAACAGGAGCCCGGAGGGAGGAAGGGAGATACACAAGAGAGATTTGGGGCAAAGTTTTTGGTGCTTTTGTTGGGCGAGAAGCGTGCACTGGCGACCAGCATGTGGACCGGCGGAGCAGCAAGGAGTGAGTACCTCTGGCTTCAAACATATAAGGCGAAAATGGATTGAATCCCGATAAGAACACAGACCATGAAACGCGACAGTTAGATAAGGAGGGAGAGAGGTTGCTGAACCACTGACATGAAGGAGAGGATGGGAATGGGGCTGGGTCTTTGATAAGGTGTGGACCATTACGGTGGATCTTGTCTCGAGGGGCTGAGGTGTGGATTGTATCACCACAGGTACTCCACGTGAGGACGACGTTGGCTTTTGTGAGAGGTGGGCGGCTGGTAGAATAGAGGATGGAGACGAGTACGAACGGAAATGAAACAATGTACGTTGGGATTTTTTTTTTTTCTTAGTTCAAAGACGTTTACTGTATCCAGTGATGACTGTGGTGTATAGCTTGGTCTGTGATGTTGGGTAAATGAAAGAGTGTTTGTTGCTGGACAGATCCCTGAGGGACCCCGGCATTAGTGACAACATATAACGAGTGGGAGATGTAAGAGTTACATAGAAAAGATCCAGATTAAAAAGAGCAGACATGTTATATACGTAAAAACTTGGCGAGAAACTACAACAGATTTAAAAACGATTTCCAGTATGGCTCGACCAGCGGGAGAAGACTCGATGTCGTCATCGGAAATTAATTCCAAGTTGTGCGTCGAGAGAGACAAGACCTTTAGACTGGCGCTGATGCAGTGTTAACGTCTCTGATATTTGCAGATGACTTGTTTGCCGGTGAGAACTTCCACGTAGAGGTGACTAAAGGGATACGTATTAGTCTTAAGTCGTTTGGGGAAGGATGATTAAACCCCTTTTTAGGGACGGGTGAGTTTCCAAAAGGCTGGGAAAGGTACTGTGAAGAAAGAAAGTTTGAAGATCATATGAAGGATTAGGATTAATGTGAGGCCCGTTTCTTCGGGAACAGAGGGGGGGGGGTGGTTAACCAGCCCACCTGGGAGCTTTGGTGGGCCCCAGGTATGACAAAGTAGACGAGACACTGTGGATATACAATTCCGGGTTGCCCTGCAGGATGGATCAGTCGTCTGGCGGCGGGAGAAGATAATTCCCTGAACAAGTGATCCTTTTCACCAGAAGACCAAGAAGATCCGCCTTCTCTTCAAATGTATGCGAAGTGGTAATGTCTGAGTGTGTGGGAGGTGACAGAGCGGGAATGAAAAGCTTATCGTGCAATCATTTGGCTCAAAACTGCGCAGGACCGCGTGTTTAGGGACTATATTTGGGCCGCATAAATTGCTGTTTACAAAGAGTCTTTATACGTGTGTCTGTGTCTGTGCTGAGTCTGTGTATCTGTCCTCTAGTTAAGGTTACATTCCTTGTGGTTGAGCGTAGCTTGTTTACATTCCATAGCCACCAGGTACACAAGGCTAAGCCGACGACAACGACATTCTCTGGTGATGACCGACCGCAAAAATGATCCCTTTTTATTCCAAGAACAAAGCCTACACCTGTAGTGTTCCCCCTCATAGGTGGAGACTGAAGAACGAGTGAAGTTCGAAGGTTGTGATACGTCGAACCCGCACTCACACGCCCGACCCCATTAGTCTGTGTGGTACCAAGTGTCAAGGAGCTTTGGCCCGGCAAGGAGGGTGATCCGAGGATCCTTGAAGGCTGATGAGAGTCGGTAAAATAGCGCCAGGGCTCGCCCGAGTGGCGAGGAAAAGGTCAGGAGTATTAGACCTGCCCCCAGGACAGTCAGGATCGTGGGTCTGGTTCATGGACGCCCTGCGTGAGGTCACTTGGTGATGGAGGAGGTCTCCGCCTCTACTCCTTCAGGATCAGTATGAGGAGAATATGCAAATCATCGAGGATCGTAGGTTGTAACACAGGTACATAAAGTTGTTCTGAAGAAATACACAGAAGTAGAAATGTTCAAAGGAATTTCTAGACTATATAAAGTTCAGTTTTGATAGAGAATGTAGAGCGGTGAGGTTGGCATGACGAGGGAACGATGTAAATGATTGATAAGGATTAGATTTTCAGCAAGAGGCAGGTCTGAACCAGACTAGACCATGATCCATTGATTCAGAGGAGGGTTGGCAGGAGCAGATAAGATCTGGGTTGATGCTGCAACAGGTACCTCCTCCAGCGTGATGGAAAGCCGAGATGAATGAGTTACTGGCGAAGAGGAACGAGCTATAATCACAGTCTCGTGGGGAAAAAAGGATGTACCGTCGCCTGAACTGAAGGCGGAGATTAGTATAGGGTAATACCAGTCTCAATATACAGTATACTGTAAGACTTATCATCAGAATAACATTGAGGCTCATCCACACGTTCAGTCTCATTCAAAAGACATAAAGGGTTTGAACCCGTAGTGGGAGGTTCCTCGAGCCACCATATTCTTCACCGAGGAGGAGGCGAAGACTGTCTGTGGCTTTTGTATCGGTCCCGGGAACGGGTGACCAAAGACTCCTCCATCCCTGTCGCAAGCTCAACAACCACCGTCCCTCACACCGCGCGTCTGGTATACAGACAGCCATCCCCAGTCTCCGACAAGAGGCTCGGGCCCAGAATTACCTGGAAATCAAGCTGTAGTGCCATGTGCCCCTCAGTCACCACCACGCGTCCCAGAGGGTCATCAGCCATGCAGATGAGGTTAGGAAAGAAGAGAGAGAGAGAAAAGACGAAGTGGAGAGGAAGCTGAAAAGAAAAGAAAACATAAAAGACATGGCGAGCGTAGATGTTAAGAGAGATTATGTCGAGTCAGAGTGTGGCAGACCAGGAGGGGTCGGCCCTGCTGGGCGCTGGAGGCCAGAACCAACCAACAATGGAAGGTCTGGAGGAGGCTTCCCTCAAGCTCCAGCCCTCCGCAAAGGTTTCCCACGATCGGTGGTACGTGGAGGGTGACTGTGGCCTGAATCTACCACCGTGTGTGGTGGCGATGTGTGTGTGTGTGTGTGTGGAAGAGGGGGGGGAAGCAGTGGTAGAGATACAGTGATCAAAGAATATATATATTAGTATTAAGGAGCATATGTTTATGAGATCTGTATCCTGTTGGTAAAGTGTGTATAGCGACGAAAAAATGTATATAGTGGTGAGAAATATAGAAAAAATACTTAAATTGTTTATAGATTAGTGTTTTGAGTGTATGGTCTGGGGCTGCATGGGTTCGAATCCTGGGCATGGCGGCAGTCGGCCCACACACAACCCAGGTGTTCATCTTCCCATCAGGGCCAGTTCGATAAATGGGTACCTGCCTTAGGACGGGTTAAAGACATGGTACACATATACAGGGTGTGGATGCGTGGACGTAGATGTAGCAGGATGGCGAGAGTGTAGACACTGCGCCCAGAGGGAAGCACAATTTTTTCCACCATCGATGCCCAACAGCTGTGGAGCGAATAAGCAGCATAGCCATTGTAGCCATGAACGCGGTCGTTATGAATCTGTAATTGGACCTTAATTAATGGTATTGCTGAGGGAGGAAGTTGGATATTAGAGAATATCAAGCGCGTGGTCATGAAATACGTTAGCAGCCACGTCGCCATTGCAGTCGGGGCCCAGCCATGCGTGTCATGCCCACACTGCACTGTAAAAAGAAATGGAATTCCCAGTGTGTGTGTGTGTGTGTGCGTGTGTGTGTGTGCGTGTGTGTGTGTGTGTGTGTGTGTGTGTTTCCTAGGTTACCGCCTGGAAGTATAAACATTTCCTCCATTTTGATCTTGGGTTAAAGACTCGCGAGGTGAGTTCAGTTGAACACTTTACTCTCGTGGAGCCTTAGTCTCTTAACGTTACCATACACTTCTTGTGAATAAAGTTCTTTTCTCCCTGTCAATTACTGTGGAATGTGAGCCTTCCTTGCCCAGATCCCCAAGATCTTTTGAATATCTTTTTTTTTTTTTAAGTGATTTGCCTTTCAGAGCCATGGCAGAAGGTTGGAGCAAGAGGGGCGTAAGTGACTCCCGGGTCGGAGCCACAGGGGCATACATAACACCCAGGTCAGAGCCAGAGCCCTAAGGGCATACACAACACAGGTCAGGTCAGAGCCACAGGGGCATAAACACCGCCCCAGGTCAGTGCCAGAGGGACAAAAACAACACCCAGAGCAGAGCCACAGAGGCATAAACGCCACCCAGGACAGGGCTTAAGGTCGATGATAGACTGAACACATGTAAGATCACAGACGGGTGTAATTGATAATGTTGACGAACTTTAGACCTTATGCTGCTGATATCTAAGGGTGAGGAGAGAGAAATAGGCACTTCCAGCACGGAATGATTGGTTGTGAGTGATTTTAGACCTTACACCAGCAGTGCTTAAAGGCGTAGAGTGACAGGCTTCCGACATAATGGTTTGTTGTAAGTGAATGTGGAACATATTCCAGCGATGCTTAAGTGTGAAGGATGCCAGTCTCTCCTAGTACGGAGTTATTGCACGTATGTGTGACTTTAGACCTCATACCATCGGTACCTAAGGGTGAAGTGTGGTTTAAGAACTTATATCATCGACCAAAGAGTGAATTTAGACCTTATATCACCATTACGTAGGGGCGGAGAGTGCCCAGCTTCTAGGCAAGTGTCGGTGCGAGAGTGACATAACACACTGCACCAGACGACAACATTTTGTAATTAAATTCCCTAACAATTACCGCCTCCCTGGTGCGTCTCGTCTCGCTTTCAAATTTCATTTCGATAGAAAATGCGATATTTATGCACTTAATGGAACTTTGTTCATGTCAACTGCACATATACATATCTATATGATAGTATGTATGTGTGCGTGTGTGTGTTCTGATCCCTTGGTGATTATAGTGCCATGCAACATAAGTAGATATTACATTCAGGCGAAAACACGTTACTTCTGAATGAATTCGTAACGTATTTGTCCTTATTTCGACAATGCCGTTGATGCCATGTCTCCCATCCTGACGGGACGAGGACCCTCGGGGGTCCCTGGGGTACACTCGGGCCCACCTGTCAACTTCCTGTGTTCATGTAACCACTGTATACGCTCTATGTGTGCCTCCTGCTCCTCCTCTTCCTCCTCCTCCTCCTCCTCCTCCTCCTTTTGCATTAGCCCTTCCCAAATGCTGCCCCTGGAAGGCTTTGTCTGTGTCTACCTGGACACACAAAGATTCTGATAATCCAAAGAAAAATAATCTAATTTGTTTTCATAAGTTATCTACCAGCAGGTAAGAGTTATGTCACTGTTACGACAGTGTTACGTTCAGTGTTATGACTGTTACGGCATTGTTAAGACAGTGGTATGATAGTGTTACGACAGTGTTACGTTCAGTGGTGCGTTATTGTTATGTTACTGTTACGACAGCGTAGCGAGTAAATGTCGTACTTCTCACAGGGAGCTTACCGAACGAGTGTTGCAACAGAGGCCGTTAACAGGCGCCCTCAGCGACACCGTTTCTCCGTTTACGACAAACATATTTCTTTACGACGTCAGTGCAAATAGATGCGAACAATTCGCGAAGGGGAGGACGGGGAAGTGAAGAACAGTGAGAGCATCGGGAGTAGACGGGCTGGCTGGAGGAATGGGAAGGAAGGATATATAGAAAAGAGACGGGAGGGGGTATGTTCATGGACTCTGTTCCAGAACCCGGAATAGAGGTCATCCCCGAGGATGAGGTTGGCGCAACAGTTCTCGCGTCTTTGTTTAAAACGGAACACAGTGGTTATTGTAGGAACAACAAGGAGACTGTTCTATAAGCTGCAGGAGGTGACTTATATAGCAGTAGGGCGATCGAGAGGAGTGTAAATGAAGTGTAAGTGACGAATTGTAAAAGGGAGAACGTAAATGTTTACCGAAGCTTGGATTTTAGCATCGAAATATAAGGGAGATTCGTAGCTCAGCAAAAGACAAAGAAAAGTGTGTTTTACAGTTTTTGACTAAAAGGAAAACTATGATAGAGTTTACTGGAAAGGTCATGTTGGATGAAGGGTGCGTGAAGCAGGATCTGAGAGGGAGAGAGAGAGAGAGATGTTGATGAAAGCAATGCTGAGTGAGCTGGGAGTGTGTGAGGACGCACTGAGGAATGTGAGAGCGGTGTGGGGCGAGGAGGGAGTGAGCGTCTATGTCCACAGGAGTCGTTCTCCGTCTGTATGCATGGAAGTACTCGGTACGTAAGCCATGGTACGAACCACAGAAACAGCAGGATGATTATATATAACGCCAAGACGCTGTTGCAGTACGCTGATGGCCCCGTGAATATGTGGGCCGGTGTCAGAGACCCGGCCATCACACCCGAGAGTCTTGTCGTTGGTACTCAAAGGGCTAAAGGATGTGCTGGAAATGAATGCTCTGGAGATCAGTGTGTGACTGCGGTGAGAGGCGATGTTCAGAGGGGTCAGGATACGGTTCAATGTTAAGAGGTTGGAGAAGGCCACACGTGGAGGAGGATCTCCGGTATACAGGAGTGTTGTTCACGTCGGCTGAAGATCCCCGGAACGAATGACGAGATATGGGAGAGTGCCTTGGCCAAGTGGCTGTGACTCGGGGGGGGGGGGGGAAGAAGTCGTCAGAAGAAGGAGGTAAGGACGTGTGAGTCTGGAAGTGTTTCGTAACCTGGGTGGTATCGCTAGAGACTCCCTTGATGTCTGAAGTTGTTGAGTGAGAGACAGAGGTACGGGCTGTGGAGAGAGAGGGAGAGAGAGAGACTGCCAAAGATGCTGTAATGGAGTGAGACGAGTGAGAGAGAAGGGAAGAAAATGGAAAAGGGGGAATTGTTTAAGAAATGAGAGATGGAGCTCTTGAGTCGGTCGTGTGCGCATGCAAGGGATGGATTGCGACCAGCTGAAGGAGAAACCGTATATGAAGAGTGAGACGACTGAAAAAAGGTGACGTGAGGAGAAAGAGACGATGAGTCAACGCGGGGAAGTGTTACGAAGGACTTTAGGGAAGACTCGGTGAGTCAGACCCATGGAGGAGAGCGCTTTATGGACCACCCTACTGGGAAGGAGCCGACTGGATATTGACAAAAACATTTCTTCATATCGCTATCCACCGTCCGTATTGCTCGCTGGGCATCCACACATCTCAAACACGACTCACCTTGAATATTATTTTACCATCTTGCTCTCCTATTCACCAATTCACTCATGCTACGTTTATGAATCGTACTCGAGTCTCCAATTTCTTGAGCTGGAAAAGAGAAAATGAGAATTCCGATTTCCCTGCAATATATATATATATATATATATATATATATATAGCGATAACTTCACAATCAATAGCTTACGGTCGATTACCTGTTCCCGGGAATTTATTCCTGCCACAGCCGCCGGACCACGGACTTTATGGCCAGGGAGCCCGTCGGGGTCTGGAGTCAGCAAATCAATGGTCCTGGAATTCAGAGCGGGTCTGTGGGCGGCGGGTCTCACCGGGAAATGGTTGGACGGCTCCCTGCCGGAGCCCTGGCCAGCCCGCCACACATCAAGGTTCACAAGAAAAAGAAAAAAGATTATTCGGTTGAACTCTCGGCTCCTCAAGTTCCACCTCAGAACGCGACGGTAGTGGAACTCCCACTAAGGCTTCCGACGCGTGGATGCGAACTCTTGAGGAACTCTTTTATGGGACGAGCGTAAAGCAGCAGCAGGGGTCCGCCGCCGCTGGCCAGGCAGGGAGGGGAGGGCCACTCCCCCCAACGGCGGAGACCATTACTATGGCGCCCCAACGCCACCTTAACCCCAGGGTTAATGGCACGATTGTTGCGCACGGAGTGACCTCCGTTGTTTCCCATCCCTCCTCCTCCGCCGCCGCCGCCGCTGCTGCGCCTCCTCCTCCTCCTCCCCCCCCTCCCTAATCCTCCTTCTCCTTCCTTCCCTCCCTCTTGCTCTCAATCTACGTTGTTGTTATCGTCATTCAGTTTCGCCGGGAAAGAAGAATGACCGAGGCTTTTTTTCTTTTCTTTCCATCGATGCTAAAGATTTAAGCCGCCATAGATTTAACTGGATAGCACGATAACAATGAATCTACAACTCTCTCACAATCTCCTTCTCTCTTTCTCTCTCTCTCTCTCTCAGATAAACCCCCCCCCCCCAGTCATCTTAACGTGGGAGAGATGTTTCCTTCGGTTCCACCGATAATTATGGGGTGTTTGCCACAACAGGCTTTTACCCCCACAGTGTTACCGGCACGGTGTTGCCCCTTCCCCCCGCCAGAGGGGTAACTCCTTCTTTTATAAGGGGATTCACCACAGGAGATGGCTGACTGTTTCGTGGCTGGTCTTGTGGTGCCTCTAATTGTTCTTCTTCGCCGGTGTTGGTCTTCTCGCCACTTGGGAGTACCTGGGAGATGATATACCAGGTGAACTGTACGTCCCAGGTACCTGGGGAGTGCACATAAATTTACTTGACAGATGTACATGTCTAATGCACGAAACCCCGGTAATGTGTAAAGAGGAGTGTGTGTGCGTGTGCGTGTGTGTGTGTGTGTGTGTGCGCGCGGACTAGGCGGGCGGGTTTATGCAAATAAGACAGAGTTGGTATGCATCTCTCCATCGGCAGTATAACATACCCTGACACACCTGATCAACGCCAGGGACTGCTTACATAAATGAAAAGTGCGGCTTATGTTGGGAGCCTGGAGGATGTGGGGGGGCCCTCATTCTCATGGGCCCCCTGAACCCCTCACTCTCATAGACTCATGGGACCTTGGGCTCTCTCTCCCGTGGGTTCATGGGCCCATGGGCTATCGTTCTCATGGACTTGCAGAACCCCGAATCTTATGGAGTCATCAGTCCCTCCCGGGCCGTCTGTCGTATGGAATCCTCGTCCTTTTAGGAGTCCGCTCTCTGACAGCGTCGCTGTTTGGATCAACGGACTCATGAAACCACCGGCTCCTGGGCTGAAGACATTATTGGATCATCAACCCCCTGGGTCACTAGACTCGTTAAATTAGTGACTGTACCGCCACCAGTCAGTCTGCTGAGATCTGTTCTTGGGAGCGTCAGTCTTATGAAATCAAAGTCTCGCCATCTGGTCGTCTGGAATCATCGGCACATGATTCGCGAATTTCACGGGAATCACTAATCCCAATCACAGTCTGATGCCGGGCCATCAGTCTCGAGTTGTTATCAGTGAAAAGGGCCATTAGTCGACTCTCTTAGCATTCTGCTCCGACCCTGCGTTGCAGCCATTACACACAGGGCTTCGGTGAGGGCGAAGAATGTATCGAGTGGGACCTCAGGCCGGATCCGGCGGGATGCGAGGGCGGGCAAGACCTGCTCCCAACTGGGAAATGTATCAGGCTTGGAAGTGAGCACATCTGGCTGTACCCCAGTTCCAGGAACCCTGTGACTACCCCCCAGGTAGAGTAACCCTCTGGCTCCCCCAGGTACAGGAACCCTTTGGTTCCCCCAGGCGTAGACTTAAAACTGCAGCTCTTCGCGTTTGGTTAGAGTGATTACTGTGATCAGTTCCCGCCTCAACTGATGCAGTCAGCCATTCAGGTTGAAAATAATTGTTCGCATCCGCTGTGCAAAGAATGTGATTGAGAGAGTCGGTCACCATACACCAGCAGAGTACACTCCACAGCTGACAGAGTGCCCAGTATATCTTCGGTAATGCATCAGTATCCCGGGAATTTCGAAGGGAATTAAGAAGGAAGGTTAGTAAGCACATGAGACAAGGCAGGTGCGACAAAAAGGAGGAGGAGGAGGAGGAGGAGGAACCACAAAAAAACAAAAACAAAAAAATCTTAAAGAAGCGGACAGAAGATGCGGGGAGGCATAGAAAACGGGAACAAAAGGGGCGGTATCACCGTGTATGGCGTACTTGTCCTCTTGGCTAGATTAAAGGTTCTTTACGGCGGCTCTCTGAACCTCTGGAAGCCTCGTGTGTGTGAGGGAGAGAGGAGAGGGGGGGGGGGCAATAAGAGTGGACTCTTTTTTCTTTTTTTTTTGTGAATGGAATTCCTTGGACTAAGAAGGATTTCGGGGTGAGTGGCTCGTTGGGGGGGGGGGCGAACCGATTTTGTTCTGGAGTATGAAATGAGTTGAGTTACCCGTTCCTTCCTGTTCTTACCCAGCTTTTGTTCCCTTTCCCTTCCCTCCTCCCCCCCCCCTCACGCACCCATCCCACCCCCTACCTCCATCATACACACTCGGGGTTTGGTTCCCCTGAGGGAGAGAACCTTTCGCTCTCCACATCTGTGGCCACAAGTGGACTGAAGTATAAGAATGGTTGAAAATGTGGAGACCTCTTCTGAGTTCGTCATTCACACATGCAGCAAAGATGAAAAGTCTCGTGTGAAACACTTGACACGTGTTTCATTTGGAAAAGCGCAGGATAAAAGAATGAAGATACTGGTAGGAGACATTTGAAACATGCATTGAAAGGATAAGAAATGTGGTCTGAAGCATTTGAAACGGGGTTTCACTCGAAATAGCATAAACAAGAAGGATCAACAGGATGAAAATTGTAGGTATAAAATATTTGTAAATATGTTTCAGCATTTGAAAGTGAACGTACGCAAAATATGAACATTTGAAACATGTTTCTCTTCCAATATAGAGCAAAATGCAATAGATCGACTCATTTTCCATCGACCATTTCTGGTCAGGTGTATATAGACTGATATTTTCATTCATCATTGTCTATTGTATCACGCAGGATGCCTGTTCTGATGTCCGTCCGTTCGCCTGTGTCTGTGATATATGGCTGGGGACGTATAGTCTCCCTTTCTCGCATACAATGGAAACACTAGAACCATTAATCCCACTGTTAATACATGAAAATCACACACACACACACACACACACACACACACAGCGTTACTAACCATGACTCAGCACAGGCCCGTATGGGTTTGAATCCTTAAGCGCGGCAGGCGGCCCCACACCCAACCCGGGTGTTCATCCTCCCCACGGGATTGGTTAATAAATGGGTAACTGGCTTTGACTTATGTGTGTGTGTGTGAGGGAAGGATCAGGGGAGGCGGGTTCCGTAAGGAGGCGATGGAATGTACAAGATACAAGTCTGGACGCCACTGTAGTGAAGGACCCGACTGACGCAGCCCCTCTGGGGCCGGAGGGTACGTACTAGTGCTGGGGCTTTGGTGTGGTGTGGACGCAGGGATGTCTGCTGCCAGGACCTCTGGCGCTGGAGGGAGGCGCGGGAGTGTATGCTGCCTGGGAGTGATGGTTTGCTCTCCTGCGAGAGTGTAGGCGTGGAGGTGTAAGTGTGAGAGGCTGGCGTGGGCGTGGACATCGTACTTTACGAGAGGGGTGTTGGCGTGCAGGGTTGAGGGGAGGACATAAACAAGGTGAACATGGGCTCTTGCTTCTGCATGGCCGGGCATGTGGAGAGGGAGGGTACCGTTGGCTGTTGGAGAAGAGTTGGGGGGGGGGTGATCATCATACAGCAATCGCTGAGCACCCTAGAAGCGCCCTGGGAGCACCCTAGAAGCACCCTGGGAGCCTCGGTGGAAAGCTTCGCATCTGGTGTCACCTGGGAGGGCCGAGCGGGAGAAGGTCACTTAAATCTTGCATGGCCTCAATCCCGTGGCTCTCACATCATCATCATCATCACCATGATCCAGGATTCCTCTAAATATCACAGCTCCAGACACCGGCTGGATCTTGCATACTGCATCGCCACCTGAATCTTACACTGTGGGAAGCTCGGACACGATCCATATCAAAAGACTCACGAAAAGAAACTGAACCAAGCGGGACTTTTATATCCAGTCGCATCAATAAAGACTTTTTTTTCTGTCTCTCTTCCAAGAGGCCCTTCAGAGGCAGACTGGCGTTTAAGTGTGCTCAAGAGACACCTGAATTATGCCAATGCTCTCTCGACATACTCGAGAGACTCAAAAGGTACATCCAGTTCATTTTTGTGATTATTGCGAGTAGATTTTAATCTTCGAGCGAAACACGTTAAGTTTGGTCAAGTGTATTATCGCATCGTCCGAGTGTTGCTGTGGTGTGCAAATTGATCCCTGAGTGTGTCAAGATGACCATCGTCTGTATCAGCTGACTTGTGTCTGTATCCGTTGATTCGTGAGCAACATAACTGATTTACGGGTTTACTTGTGAGGGTAAATCTTGACTCATGGGTGTCACTTTGGACTCGTATATGTGTCACTTGACTCGTGAATGTAGCTCTTAATCCACGAGTGTTTGATTAGAATTGTGAGAGTCTCAACGGATTCGTGAAGTCGGTCACTAGACTTAATGTGCGGAACATTCGTGATCCGTGAGGTGTATCCCCAGACGCATGTTTACAAACACACATGCACGCCTTGGTCCGCGGGTGCATCGCTCATAGGCTGATCACTGGCATCACCGCACCCTTGAGCGCGTGAATGGACTTATTTTCGCCTCGTAATTCTATTCGAAAGAAGAGCCAGTCCAGACGACGGAGGCGGAATCATTTCTTGGAAGTTTACTTCCTTGGACGACGCATTGAGGGAGCCCCACGAGGATCTTGTTCTGAAACCTCCATGACGCCTCTTAATCCTCCCTGTGACTCCCAGCAGCCTATGTAACCCATTTCATGCACCCTTCTCAACGTCCTTTACCTCCTTTCATAAGTCTCCATCCCCTTTTCTGGTCGACCCCTTTCACCGGAGCGCCCCGGCTGTGAAGGTGAGAACATTAACATCCTGGTTCCTATTGTTGGCGTTGATTAGAAGCCTAATCAGAAGGCAGGATCTGCCTGCCAGACTCGGAGGTTGCTCAGGATGACCTCAATATATCCCTTAGTCGGGGAGAGGACTCTGGGGGCGCGTGTTTGTGTGTGAGGAGTGGGGAAGGGGGGGGATGGGAATGATCCAAGAGGCATGGGGGCGTTTTATGTGGCCGAGTTCTGTAGGAGGGAGTGAATGACCGTAAAAGAAGGGAAGAGGAGGCCAGGAGGACAGTAAAGAAGGGGAGGGTAGTCGGAGAGATGAGGCGAGTGGTGGTGGGGGAGATGAGGAGAGTCGTGCATGCAAAAAGTTTTCTTTTGAGCAAGGGGTTTTATTGGTAGTGAAACAGGTCTTGGAAAAGAACGAGGAGTCCTGTCGGGAGGGGAAGCGATGTGAATGGTGAGGGGGAGTGGTCGTGGTTCTCTGTGTGAGGCAGATGTCTTGGAGGGACGGGAGGGGTGGCTGTGGAGATGGTGGGTTATGGGAGGGGTGGTTGCCGAGATGGTGGGTTGTGGGAGGGACGGGAGTGCTAGTGGTGGGTGTGTTGGTGAGGTAGGTATCATGCGTAGAACAGGTTGTGGGAGGGTTGGAATTGTAAAAAGATATAGGTCGTGGCGACGAGGTCTCGTGTTGAGGGGGGGGGGGACAAGAGGGAAGGTCGTAAGGATCAGAGGTCGTCTTAAGAAGCACGAGGAAAGGTCGTAAAGATAGAAGGTCGTGTGAAGGGCAAGGCAGGAGGACTTAGAGATAGGAGGATCGTACTTGGGGCCAAAAAGAAAAAAAGGACGTAACCTCAAGACTCATTATTAAACCACACCACGCACTACCCCTCCCCAACCCCCCTGCCCACTCCCACAACCCACGCTTAACAGTCGTTATCCCTCCCCCACCCACAACCCAACACTACGCCCACACCCGTATCCCACGCCCTTAACACGACACACGCCGGCCCCTATCGTCCCATCCGGAGCCAAGACGACACAATGTTCCTCCGTCAGATCAATTTTTTGGGCCATTTTATGGCCAATCTAAACGACACACCGGAGGCGTAGGGGAGGGAAGGGGAGGGGGGGGTTTTCATGGGTGGAAAAGGGGGAAGGGATGGAGGAGAGAGGAAGACAAGAGTGAAGGAGAGAAATGGATAGTTGGGTGAGGAGGAAGTCTTCAGAATTAGTGAAAGTTATACAAAAAGGAGAAATTAAAAATATGACACAAAAGCCATTATATTGAGGATAAATCTTTAATTAATAAATTACCATCACATTATCATATACAACAAGCATCATCAAGGCCAAAAAAAATTAAGTACAAACGACATAATTTAGCATGAGATAAAATAAAAATTAATTATACAGTCAAACAACTCCTCAAGGATTATAAGAAAATTCATAAAGTGAATTTAAAATTGTTCAAATTTACATGACCTTCCCGACGGCAAGTACGTAAGCCTGGGCTCAACAGGGAATGGAGTGATGAAGGCGGCGGGTCTTTGACAAAAATTTTAGAGGAGAGACTTTGAGCATAAAATTCCTTCGCAATTTTCCACTCATTGAGATTTCGTTGTATGAAAAAAATACGGTAAAACAAGAAATACATTTCCTCGCTGGAAGAGACAGCGAAGTCACCCGTCACCCACTCTAACTCCCCACTTATCACCCATCACCCGTCACCCACCACCCGTCACTACACCATTAGGAACATCGAGCTCGGCGGCCGGTATTGGACGACTTATTTCGCCGCTAATGAACCCGCTGGTGCAGCTGGCGACGTCCGACGCCATCAGTCAACAGGGGCAAGAACCAACGCACAAAAATAAGATATAATCCCCGAAAACAATCATCCCGCCATTACACACACACACACACACACATATATATATATATATATATATATATGTAACAATGCACTACCAGCACAATTATTGGCTTGAACATAAAGTGAATCATCATAACAACATAACTTTGTAAAACAGTAACAATAGAGATGATATACGAGAGAGAGAGAGAGAGAGAGAGAGAGAGAGAGAGAGACGTGAGTGGTGTTGGCAATACACCTCTCACCAATGGAAATTAATTAAACAGAAAACTAATTTAACCGAAATATTATCTACTCATTAATATGCCACACGGGCAACGTATTGTGCGTGTGTGCGTTTGTGTTGGATCATCATTTGTGTTTTACGGGGAGAGAGGTTTACACTGGTGTTGGCCTATATATATATATATATATATATATATATATATATATATATATATATATATATATATAT
>JAYMFT010019210.1:0-16506 GCA_038088735.1 Panulirus argus
ACACACACACACACACACACACACATATATATATATATATATATATATATATATATATATATATATATATATTAGTTGTTCACCGTTTCCCGAGCAGAAAGGAAGCGCCAAGAACAGATGAAGAGCGGCGTCATTTGCTCACATCCGCTTCCTATCTGACATACATATGCAACGAAACCAGAGTCCCTTATCCACAACCCGGCACCAGAGAACTTCCCCTGGTTTCCCTTGACCGCTTCCTGTGTCCTGGTTTAAACCCATTAACAGCCCGTCGCCCCCTGCACCCACACCGCTCCAATTCCCTTTATTCCTTACATCGCCTCGTACCCTCCTGCACGTCCAGGCCCGAACACTGAAAGTAACTTTCACTCCATCCTTCCACCTCCTCCTTGGTTTCTCCTTTTTTATTTGTTCCCTCCACTTCCAACACACATACCCTCTTAGCCACTTTCTCACCCATCCACACCATTGTTCCCTGACCATTTCTGCACAACCACCTTAGTTCGGTTATACATATAACTTTTACTACCACACCTCTCTCTTATCTTATCATCTCTTATTCGACCAACCCTCAAAACCAAATATTTTCTTCAAACATTTCATTCCCACTTATCCGTACTATATCGTCTAGAGTCCACACCTCGCATTCCCACAAAACCGTCGGGACTATCAAAACATACCCATCTCTGCCGTTGCAGATAAGGAACATCATCTCTTGCCAAACATTCCTAAATGCGCCAACGACCTTCGCCTCCTCACTCACCCTATGGCTCACTATTAGCTGCCATGCCTACTTCTAGGTACCCCAAACACTCCACTTACTCTAAATTTTCCCCATTAAGACTCGCACTTTGAGTAAACTATCTCTCTCCACTGCTAAACCTAATAATCTTACTCTTCTTCACATTAATTTTCAGCTGTCTCCTCTTAAACACTCTCCCAAACTCAGACACCAGCATCTGTAATTTCTCACCGGGATCTGCCACCAGTACAGTGTCATCAGCAAAGAGTAACTGGTTTACCTCTCGGGCATTTCCACTGAATAAAACACCTCAGTCCAGTGGTACGAAGGAGGTCGATGGTTGATTAAAACAGTGACTGGCACTACTTCCTCTCGTGCTAAGGAAACGCTGGGCCTTAGAGACCAACTAAAGTATGGAACACCGCCCTCGTCCTTTGTATATAAAGTTGACAGGGTAGAAAAAATAATTGCCTCGTTTCTCTGCCGCAGGCATGAGTACTTGCACTTTTTGCTATCCTTGACTCTGGTATGTAACTTACTTTACGTATACCGTGAGATGGTTTCGGATGTCTTTTATCCCCACAGTTCAGTCTAGTACCTTACCTTACCTTACCATACCACACCTAACCTTACCTTACCTTACCTTGTATTGCTTTCGGAGATCTCCTACCCACAAAGCTCAGGCTGGGGACCTTACCTTAACCTCACGTATACCTTATGGTGCTTTCGGAGGTCCTCTACCCTTACAACTGACTCTTGAGACCAAGCTCTTGCGTTGTGCCTCTGTCCAGCCACGTTGTTGGGGGCCTCAGCTCGTAGACCTACGTAAACACCAAATCCTGGCTGGTCTGATATACTCTGGTGGCACTTGTCCAGCCTCTTATTGCATTTCTCAACAGAAGAGTACCCAATGTTTCCAACAGCTTCAAACAGTATAACAAACAATTCTGCAATCTGCATGATGTGTGCAGTATTTTCTCTTGTTGTACACAGTGCGCCTGTCACTTTCACTGGTAATATCTTACAGTCTTCCATTACCGTTGTGCCAACAGGGAGCTGTTTGCATGCGCACACTGGCAATGACGCTCTCCAGGATTTTTCAAAGTGTAAATTATGACACATCTCTCCTCCACTTTGCCCCAGTGCTTTCAGCACGTAGCTTGTTCGTCTCGAGTTATGCAATCACGACTGTCCCTTGTGGTGTTTTCCCTACATTTTGTGTGTTGTGCTGTGGATGGGTGGGAGGGGAGGGGAGGAGTGGTGTTTTCTGAAAGGGTGTGGTAGTGGTGGTGGTGGCGGCTGTGTCTTGCTCCGTGCGTGCGTGATGTGGTGGTCGTGCGTCTCTTTAATTTCCTGTACCAGCGGTCTGGCCAGTATGCCAATACACACTTCCCTCTCTATCTCTCCGCCCCCATATTTCGTCTGCAAAACAGTCAGTGCAATGTGTTAATATGCACTTCCTTTGTTTATCTATTCGCCCCCAATTCATCGTCTATGAAATATTCTGGGCGATGCATCAAGACACACTTCCCTCTCTGTCTGTTCCTTCCATCCTTCAGCTATTCCTATGGTTGTGTTTAAAGCTCAAGGTTCTGTATGTGAATCCGGCTGCTCCTGTTGCTCTGGGTTACACAGGTGTTACTTTTGTTGATATCGTGATTCGTGGCGGTCGCCTACCCGGCATCTGGCTCCTCCTATGGAAGATGCGGCATTTCTTCGACCCGAAATCTACAGTCGACAATGACCCTTTGAGTGCTCTAGCTTTCTTTCTTCTAATATCCATCTTTTTTTTTCTTTAATCTGACTCCATAGTTTTAGCGTGTGCCGTGTAATCTGCCGCTCCTCTCTCTTATATCCTCTCTCTCACTGGGTTACTAACCAATATCTTCCAGGCGCTCGTTCGCTTCATCCACGCTATCTTCTCGCGCCCGTTCGATTTTGTCGCAGTTACTTTGGTGTCATATGAAAGAAAACGATGTTCTCCCGCATCACCGCTGCCCTTTTATTTTCGGTGCATCGTCCAGTACGAAAACATATCATAAAATAAATGACATATGGAATATCGGAACGAACTGAGTCACAACGGTACTGGAAGGCTTCTTGCCCTTAATGTTTACCTCAGTGCTTTATGAATTCTATCACGTATGTGAAGGTCTAAGAGCGACATCTTCTGCAGGCTGTGGACCTGTTAGCGTCATCGTCCTGTAGCACTGTCCACTTCTTATGCGTTGTGAGTTTCCTTGTCTGCCTGTCAGCTGTGTTATGTGTCATATCCGTGACTGTATAACTGGCAATAAGGATGGTTGATGCTACTATCAAATGTTATTACTTACAATGTTTAAGTGTGCTTCGCTTTCTTTAAGGATCGTTACTTGGTAATGCAATATCACCATCCTCTTTTTAATACTGTTTGAAGGAACGAAATACGCACAGGAGATGAGGGAAATTAGTTGCTCTGTGGCTAACGTTTCAGCTCAGTGAGGCAATATACCACCAGGACCAGGCACGTGCGCAGAATACTCAGGACATACGACATTTGTCCCTCCACTAGGCTTCAGTATTTCTACTTTGGCCTCCGCTGCGTCCAGGGGTCCGCCACTACAGAGACTGTGAGACGTCTGTACCGTACACATGATCACACATTCCCTCCTTGTTAAGAGCACCCTTAAACTGCTACACCGTGCATCCCATGGTGTTTCTGATTACTACAGGGAGGGTGTTGGAGAGCCTTGGACCCCGGCTGTTTAAGATGATCTCTCTCTTTTTGTACATGTCGCGCCTTTGGATTTTAGAGGTTGTATTTCACAGAGTCTTTCATACTTGTCGTTCCAGTAAGAAGCTACTTCCTGGTCTAAGTTGAGGACCTTTCCTTCTAGGGATTTCCAGTTATTGATGATGAAATATTTTTTCCCGTCTGCGCTTCAGGGAGTACAGCCTCAGTGATTTCAGCCGTCTGTTCGCGTTGTTGTTGTTTTCTTGACTCTCTCTCTCCATCCTACATGTGGTGGGCTGAAGTTCTTGAAGACGAGCATATTTTGGACTGGGTTTCCAAGGAGTTCAAGACATGATTCTGTGTTTCTGATTTGTTCCATGAATTGCCCTGATTTTGCATCTGGTGGTCTACAGATTACTACAATGACCAGCGTTTTGGTGTTCAACTGTGACAACGAGTGACTCTCCTACATGACATGAGAAGTGAAGGAGCTCAGTTGTCAAGAGAGTATCTAATATATCCTGTCCAATTTCTCTAAATGAAATTACAGTCCTGCTGCATCTGTACAGATTGTAATTTGGGATCCGCACCTCACTGTTCATATGGCCTTTATTGTGTGTTTCAGTCAAGGCCCTAAATACTGCATTTTAACCGTTCAGCAAGCCATTTATAAAAAGGATATTCTTTGTTGTGTGTGATATGAGTTTTCGTATAACTGGCATACACGAAGGATGCTACATGACTTGTTTCTGTGTTGTAATACGGTGGTAGATATGCTCTTTTCTGCTAAGCCTGGCACAGTGCTTTCATTTCCTTAATCACTTTGAAGAGGAAGATCAGTGTTATTTTCTCCTCTGTCTATTCTTCCCTGCCTCTATTTGCTCTTGTGCCTGTCAAAAAAAAAAAAAAATAATAATAACGGCAATGTTCTCATTGTGTCGGAGCTAAAACCAACATGGCTCAGCAGGGGAGGTAATTGGGAACTAGATTCAGGATGAGTACGTATAGGTGTATGCAAGTAGTGAATGGGATCCACCTTCGAATTCAGCAATCGCATGGTATTTCCAGCACCAACTGACTGAAATTCGTTGTCCGAAGGAAAATGAATGACACAACTTCACGAAATCGATGACCTCGCCCAGTTTTAACGAATCCAAGAGGACAACAGCAACGCTAACGATGGGGAAGTAAGTTCTCAAGCACGTAGGTACGTTGGCCGTCCATCTGAGGGGTACCAATGTGAGAGCCCGGAGCAATAACCAGTCGTACACGAAAATCCTATACAGGAGACAAAGGTGAACTGGGAATTACGTCTCGATACCGGCAACAATAACCATAAACCAGGGTTTATTAAAGCATCCCCCCCCCACCCTAATCTTGAAAATACCCCACATACATAAACCTGATGTAAGACGAGAACTTAAAACCAGGCTGTAATCTGGCAGAGCTGAAATACGTCTCCTGTAATAAAGGCTTCCCTAGCTCTACTTTCCGATAAGAGTATATATATATATATATATACATATATATATATATATATATATATATATAATCATTAATTCTTTTTTCTTCTTAAAGCACATTATTATCGGAAGCGGCAGGGCGGGAATTTTTCACCGGAGAGGAATGGGACTGCGCGAACCCCTGACTTACCTATCGTAATTAAATAAACTTAAGTGTACCCAGATTGAGGCCAGGTACCCGGTGGAACACGGCATTCCAGGCACCTGTGCGCTCGCCCCTCACCTGGTGCTTCCTCTGCCTGCCTCCTCTTGGGCAGTCTCCTGCTGATCCTAGCGTTGCAACAACTTTTTGGAATATACCTGGCCCGCTGGGGTACTTGTGGCTACAGGTAACCTTAAAGGCTTTGGCCAGGAAACAGCCTGAGTCATCGACGATGAGATGAGGCAAATTGAGGCGCCGTAATTCCCAAATGAGCTGCTGGGTACGTAAAGACGAACTCCTCTCCCAACTCGAGAAGCAAAAGGATAAAACGTTGAGGAAGATCAAGAAGCACTTTTCATCTCGTCGTAAGAAAAAAAAAATGAGAGAAAAAAAAGCCTCCGACACAGTTAAACTTTTACCAATTAATGAGGCATCACTTCCTGCAACGTACATCATACATTTAAACCAGAACCGCAACCGCCTACCTACAGAAACTCAAGAGAAAACGGACACCGTTAGTGAATGAGAGACGCCTCCTCCTCATCCAGCTGGTCGATCTTTGTCTATAACACCCCCTACCAACCTTCGTGCACACCTCTAGGACATTCTGCCACCATGGCTTTACAACTTGATGGCTGGCTGATCCCTCTGTGCCACTTCATCCACCAACCCCACCAACTCACCTGCAAGTAAAGAAAAAAATATGCATACATTAGACCTTCACGAATTTCTCAAACGCTCAGGCAGTGTACATAATAACAACACACATCTGTATATCACCACTCACGCTCTTCCTGACTTGGGTAGGCGGAGGAGAAAGATATAATGGCTTCACATTATCCCAGTAGAGACACATTACCAGGGACAGGGTGGTGGGATATCCATAAAAATTCTGGCGCTCCTGTAGCCAGCTATCTGCTGAGCTCATAATGCTTGGTGGAGCTGGAATATCCGCCTGACACGGGTGAAGGGAAACTAGAGGATCGCAAGGGGGCGCCAGGGATCAGCCCATGCTCACAGGAGGCCTTGGGCTCAGCTTATGCTCACACGGGGCCAGATCTGAGCTCATGCTCATACGGGGTAGACCTCAGGTCAGGTTTAATCATGTTCACGTCGGTTATGGCCTGTCATGCTCACATGGGCCATGCCTTCGTGTCATGCTCACATGGGTCGTGGCTTAATGCTATGCTCACATGGTTCACGGCTTCTTGACACGCTTGCACAAGACGGCAATGAATCACATTCTATGGGATGAAATTATACTGGTGCAGAGGACATCAACAGATCTGGGAATTATGCTTATATAACCAGGATAATCCTATGAGACCTGAAATAATCCTAACACGCATAAAATAATCCTAACCCATCTGGAATAATCCTAACGTAAGTGGAATAATCGTACGTCCTAAAAACCACGTTAATAAGTGAGACTTTACTATACCCTCACTAATGTCTGTACATTGGTATATTGGTATATTACCCATTTTCTACCGTCGTGTGGGAAGAGAGGTGGCTGGAGCACTGGAGGTGCGCAGGAGAGAAAGGCAAAAGAGCAACGGGTTACAGCCATGAAGATTCCTGGAACGAAGAACACTCGATGCGTGTATTGCCTCTCTTCCAGGCAATAACGGGGAGGGGGTGGGGGGGATTCCTATAACCCAGATGCACAAGTTCGATACCCCTCATTAAGGCTAAAGGACACTTGAGGGTAGTGATGACGGGGAGGTGGTGAGGTGGGTGCACCACAAATCACCACACTCACACACACACACACACACACCACTTACCATCACTACACCTCCACCACGGACACCACACTACACCTAGCATCACTACACCATCGCCTACACCAAACCAGCCTCTTTTAGAGGACCACTGGTACACCCCACTGCCGGGAGCTCCTACACTTAAACACCAACGGCAGCATCACAGAGAACAAAAACACTTCCTGTCTGTCGTCCAATAAACTTCCACCAGGACGCCTCTTGCTGTGCCCTGGTGACTTCGTCTTCTCCCCCAACACCCACAGACCCTCACGAAGCCTGGGGTCGTCTGATCTCGAGGTATTAGGACATAAACCGCAGAAATCACGGGGCTGAAACAGAGATTTAATGGTCGACGCTCTCAAGGGGAACAGGGACGAGCCAGTGCTTTAGCTCGAGACGACAGTGTCGGCCACACACACACACACACACACTTCCTGTCGGTAGGGGAGGCAAGGGTGGTCAATTCGTCCTGGTCAAGCGCCCTTCGTCCACCTCAACTCCGCCCATCCGTCTCAACTCGCTCGCCGTGACGGAGGTGGCTCTTCGGTCTTCTGTATCTTTCACCACAACGAACATAATTTTTCGCGGTCATTCTCGCCGGCAGAGGCGGCTTGTGTGCAGAATAACCTTTCCCTAATCCTTTCCCCTCGAAGGGTTTTAAATATCATCCTTCAGATCTCTGGGGCAAGTAAGCTTCACTACAGGACAAACAATCACCATGGTCGTGACGCCCGGAAAGCTTGAGCTTATATTTCTTTTAAGCTCCTTATTAAGGGCTGCCAAGCTGTAAAAGAAAATGCTTTTATTTACGGTAATTTTCCGTAAGCTTCTCTTACCGTACTATCATCATCATCAGGCTACTCTACATGACAGCCCGAGCAACGAACGGGTTACCTAAGGATGGTCTTCTGCCTCCACATCTCGTTTGATTTTTGGAACTTATCTTACTTTACGTACGCCTTACATGGTTTTTGGAGGTCTTATACCTACACAGCTTGGTCTGGGACCTTAACAAAACCTTAAGTTTACCTCACAATGGTTTTTTGGGGGTCTTGTACTTACACAGCTCGGTCTGAGACCTAAGCAAAACCTTAAGTTTACCTCAACCATGGTTTTTGGAGGTCTTCTTCCCTTACAGCTCGGTCTGGGACCCTATAATACCTCAAGTTTATCCTCACGACGGGTTTCGGAGGTCTTCTAACCCCACGGCTTAAGTCTGAGAGCAAGCTATCGTGCTGCATCTATACCCAGTATAATTTCATCAGATCTGATCAAACCATATGGAGTAAGCCAGGCCGATGGCTGGAAACTGGAATTTAGGAAGTCTGTAGACACAGACGCAGGCATGGAGGTCTTGGCCCCAACTCTAAGCCAGACACTCATGACTAACGTCAAGGTCTTCACCCAAGTTAGAAGCTAGATTCACTTATTCACGTCTCACTCACGTTCCATCAGCGCAGCCACATCATTTCTCTTTTGTTTCTCTGTCCCCAACGCTGTGCGTCCTCTGGTGTCACCCGCTGTCGACCGTTTGACAAAATTAGATTACCAACGCCGAGATCTCCAACCTCATATTTCACTCGTCAAGTGGCTTCCAGGCAGCACGCAAGGCTTAAGGCAGCGCATCTCCCTCAACACCGGAAGCATAGCGTCAACAGCAGCACCACTAAAGACGGGCAGCAGACGACACCAGGCACACACCAGGAGCAGCAGAAGCACCACGGGGGGAGCTGCAGACGCACACCAGGAGCAGCAGAAGCACCGCGAGGGCAGCAGACACACCCCACCCCAGGAGCAGCAGAAGCACCGCGGGAGCAGCAGAAATAACGTGCAAGACGGAGAGCTGATGCCATGCAATATTCTCTTCCGTCTCTTCGTTTTCAGCTTTTTTTTTTCTTTTAATCCAACTGCAAATGGCGTTCATAAGTAAACTCTCTGGGCGAGAGTAATTATGCTGGAGAGAGAGAGAGAGAGAGAGAGAGAGAGAGAGAGAGAGAGAGAGAGAGAGAGAGAGAATATCGCATACTCTCTCACAAAACTACTTTGCCTCAGTCTTAACATTTGTTTACCAACGTCGTAAATAAAGACCAGAGATACGAGAGATGAAGAATCGCGCCGGCAGCTGCTGCTCGATGAGCGAGGGAGGATCCCAAGACGTGGGATCCTGAGGAAAAAAAAAATCATAGTGAAGGAAGAGAAAAGACCTTTGAGGCCGCAGGTGGAGAGAGAGAGAGAGAGAGAGAGAGAGAGAGAGAGGGAGCCGGGTTCAACGAAGACGTCTCAAGAACCAAATTCTGAAATCCTGGTCGAAGAAAACGGGAACATAAAATCTGGGGCCTTCGTAAGCAAAAGGGAGGCGGAGAAATTTGGAGGAAGAGGGAGAGGAGAGGAAAGAAACAGAAAAAATGACAGATCAGGAGAAGAGGGACAGGCAAAATAACAGGAACGTAAAATCTTGATCCTTCGTCAGCAGAAGGGAAGCACAAAGATATGGAGGCACAGCAAAAAGATGAGGAGAGGTAGATGGAGGCAAAGCCCGAGGAGAAGGGATGAGGTGGAACAAAGGAGCAAGAGGGAAAGGTAGTGAGACGAAGGGAGTGAAACCATGCAGGGACAGGGAGGAGCTTAACTCCCTCAGCAGGACGGACTGAGGTGGCAGAGGATTCCACCAGCCGAACAAGGGACGCTGGAGGGATGTAGCGGATCTCTGGTGCCACCTGGTTGTGGGTACCGGGGAACTGGAAGCACAGATGTATAGATGGGGTGTAGGAACGGGTACTTGTGGACAAGTAAGTGGAAGAAGAAGTAGTGTGGTTGTAGGAACAGGTGGGTGTGGGTGGTGGGGGGGTGTGGTTGTATGGACCAGAGGAACAAGAAAGAGATGGTGTGGTCGTGTGGGCCAAGACACCAGGAAGTGGGAGGTGTGGAGGTCCCGTGTCTTTGTACAAATGCCCAGCTGAAAAACTATGGGAGGTTGTGTGGGAATAACGAAGAGTTGAGCTAAAAGGAAAAAGTTGAAACGCAACGTCAGTGAGAGCTGCCTCGTCCAGCCCAGGACATCCGAGTCAAACTGTGGCTTAAACCTCACCCTTTAAACGCAACAGTGCAACCCATGAGCACGTATGAGGGCGTTACCTTCGACCTGACCCATAAGGATTAAATGAAAGGCTCATCGTACTTAAAAATTGTTGAGTAATACTCAAGGGTCGTACCGTGTCATGTTCGAGGGCCAAAGACAGCTGTGTGCCTTGAGGCCGAATGAACACGTAAGAGGAAACATTCTGTCCGCAGAGTAGCCCGGCACAATACGTTACTCGGGCACTCTGATCTGAATGCCAGCAGCGCTTTTTACCTGATTGCACAAGTTTTCCATAAATCCTGCAGATGGATTTTGTGATTTAAAGTGGCCATGCGAGCTGAATGAACGATGCAGGTCCGCGTGGCCCCGAATATTCCACAAGATTTATGCGGCTGTTTAAAATGCCATTATAGATCACATTATTTCTTGCTGATGGTAAGTTCCAGTGCTCAATAAACACTGAACTGCAGCTGTGGATGGCTGGCATACAACTGTATTGTCACGTTCAGGAGGATATGTGGAGATCCCTCGCCATCGGTGCCATGATAAACGACGCTGGAAGAGACATCTGGAAAGAGTAACGCCCTGGAACACGACGGTGCGAGCCTTTGGGTATGATGGTACAGGCTTCTGAACTTGACCCTAAAGCGTTAGGCCAAAGTCCAGGCCACCATATCCAGAGGACACACCGTCGTGCCCAAGGGTCGCACCGTTATATCTAAGGGTCGTAAAGCCGTGCTCGAGGTCCGCACCGGCGTTCATAGGAGGGTTATTTCCTGGAACATATTGGTCTCACGTACTGCAGCATAATGCACCTTCCGAGTTGTTTCCAGAACTTACCGCATTTATATCACTCGCTGGTAAACCGTTCTTAATCATCGCAAGATACAACCAAGTCATCGTAAGGTATACCACAGCGATCGTATGATATGTCCCAGTCATTGTATGTTACAGGACAGCTATTGTAAGGTATATTACAGTCATCGTAATAAGTTATACCCAAACCATCGTAAGTTATGCGTAAGGCGCAACTCAGCGATCGTGAAAGTACACCTCATCCATTGTAAGATATACGTGAGGTATACTCTAGCAGCCGTAAGGTATACCCTAGCCGTCGTGAGGTATACGTTAGGTATACCCCAGCCATCATCAGGTATATGATAAGGTACATCCCTAGCACCAGCCACGGCACCTGGACAGGAGGAGAATACCTCATTTCAAGCTATAATTAACAACATAACAGAACATATCACACGTCCAAACTCAATTACTCAGCACGGTAATTCTCTGCCCGTCCCAACTACAAATGCTCGACAAAACCTCATCGCGTTCCCCAACTCACGACTGGTTACGAAGATCACAACAACTAGGGTTATACAGGCAAACCACGATTTCTGTTTACATGAAGAGTTATCAAAGTAAGCCAGGAGCAAAGAAGGTCAGGAAATACTGGTTTCTCTGACCTCAGGATTCAGCAAAGAGCAGGAACCCAGCCACCATCTCTTGCTGGGATATGTTCACGTCCATTCCTCGCTAAAACCCAACTACACTTTTATCCTGAACAATTTCTTGTTTTCTTAACCTCTCCGTGATGTGAAGACCTGCGTGGAGGCCGGAACCTCGCGGAAGCAGGCAGGGTAATCTCGCAGAGTGGGCCACGTTTTCATTTCTTGTGGTGGTACGGAGCGGCGGCGGCGGCGGCAAGCATATACAGCAACAGCGGTACGAGAAGATCGCCATTCTTAAGTGCAGTTTACAAAAAGCTCTCCAGATGTACTGTCTTACGTGCATTCCCGTAGAGCATTAAGTCTGTCTCGGTAAGTATTTAGGAGGAAGTGACTTCACTGCCGGGCGAACCGACGCAACGAAGGGGAACAGGAAAACGTAACGTGCTATGCTGCCTTTGGAACGGTGAAGGAGAGGGCTGGGTTGCCTAGGCTGGGTCACTGTTGGGATGGACGGTCTTTATCATTTACTTCCCACACAGTATGAAGGCCCTGAGACTTGGCTTAAAGCATGGCTCGCCAACGGCTGCCACGGTAGTATGAAGCCCTAATATAAGGGTTGGGTCCCTGAGGAAATGGACAGTCCTTGCCAACTGCTTCCCTGATGGTCTGAAGCCCCAAGACGGGGCTGGGCCCCCTAAGGACATGGAGAACCCTTTACCCAATAGATTCTCGGGTGGTTTAACGCCGAGTGAACCTCGTCCAGCAACTCACCAGCAGAAAGTTACTGCAGACGAGGAGAGAAGTGGCAGTCTGAAGAGCTTCCTTTTGGGGGAATAAGAAACACACGTTGCATGATTCTGTTTTGTCCAACACTGAGGATGTAAATAACTCCAAGGCAGATAATACGTTGCTCTCTCTTGAGCACGATGTTATGTACCTTAAGCACGGAACGCACGACCCTTGGGGTATGATGGCATACCCTCTTGACCTGACCCCTGTCAAAGGCCAAGCCACAATGCCACAATATTTACAGTGTTGTGCCCAAGTGCTACTGTACAGTTAACAGTCAAAATAATCACAGACACGAAGACAAGGTATAAAAAAAAAAATATTTGAAGGCTGACTTAATACGAAACGTGTGTCTCTGCAGAATTCCATAGAACACGTACCAGCAGCGAACGCTGGAAGCAACGTCAAAATGAACAAACACAGACGCCTCCTCATTGCAAGACGAGGCAATGGAAAGATCACCACCCACTACGGGCACCGGGAAGGGAAGAGAGAGCCATCGTCCCCGAGGAGCACGGATGGATGGCGTCACCTTTCGCACGAGACTGACACAGAATTCAATTTCATTTTCATGGAGAGAGAGAGAGAGAGAGAGAGAGAGAGAGAGAGAGAGAGAGAGAGAATGCGTGTGACGAACTCGTGAGCGGGAATCATCCACTCTCGACGCAAGTGGAGTCCTTTGCGCCACCCTTACCCCCAAACGTAGCTACAGCCCAGATCCACCTAAATTTCCCCACACCTTCACTGGAGTCTAGATGAACATACCCATGAAATATTGTAGGAGACATGGGAGCGAAAAATACAAAGCGGAGATCCCCGTAAGGTACAATTTTTGTGCTACTCAAGACGCTATGCTAACACGAGGTTCTCCTGTATCGCACAGAAAACCCATTACTGTTTATAAAGACAGACGATCCACAGCAGCGACTCGATGAACTAGACTACACGGACTATGTCACACTTGTTCTTGGGTTCGACTGAGCCACACTGTAGACTGACTTTCATTGCTGCGTCACACTGTAAACTGAGACCAGTGCGTCACACTATGAATGTGGAAACAGCAGCGTCACGCTGTACACTGCAAACCTCAAAAGCTGGGGTTTTCTCAGGGGGAATATTCACGACACATGACGGTTCGTCATGATGGCCCGAGACGCGAGGACCAACAAAAATAAAAAAGATGTTACGTATTCTAATGAAAGACAAAGATATGTAGGAATTACTAGCCCGTGGACAACGTATGACTGCAACACCAGTATCGTTCGTAATTCAAAATGTATAATTCAAGTAGAATTCTTCTTAAAGTTTCCTTCTCACTAGTATTTACTTCGTTTTCAATAAAGAACCTCACTGCATTGCAACTGTGGGAAATACTTCCCCTCTCATTTGTCGTCTGTACTCAGAACAAATGTTAATAAAAGAGAGCTCTCGTGAGCCATTTGCATGTGTTTCGGATACTAGTTGCTCGTAGCGGCGGCACGCGACTGGCTGCTGCCTCCCATAGATTGTGTGTGGAGACCAGCCACACGAGAACTGACCGTTGTGATAACTTCCTTTCCTCACACAGCGATGGTTGTGGGGTGATCCTCCTCCATCTCCTTCTCTCATTTGTCTTTCCCTCTTCCTATAACCTTTCCCATCTCTAACATATGAGGAACTCTTAACTAATTCATTCACACTAATTTTCTCATACTCTTCTAATTTCCTTATCTGTAATCTGAGATGGACGTGATAAGACCATGATGTAGCCGTGCCATGTCGGCCAATAATGAAAAAAATTAGGAACGTATTCAGCTCGATAATCATTAAATTCTGCCCATCAATTCTTAATTATCTATAAAATGTTTGGAAGAAAACTTGAAATTAAGGTACCTTGATCTTCCAAATATTGCCAAGTTTTTTCGTATAAACTTATAACGGATAAAGAGAACTCAAACTGTAACTATATTACTGTAATCAGCAGAATAAAATAAAATTACTGTAATCAATGCAATAATATTACTGTGATAAATAAAACATAAAATCACCGCTACTAATGACATTAAATAAAATCACTGTGAGTAATAAAACAATATAGAATTAAAAAATTAAAAAATAAAGCATCGATTTATTCAGCTGTGTTTAAGGCAAGCACAAATTGGTGTGCGTGTGTATGGACACTGTCAGTAGTAACTCCGGGCCTGAAAACTCTTCGCTTTTGCCAGCTAACCCGAAAGCTAACAATCCCCAAACTACCAGAGAGCCTGTGAACCAACGTCCTGTACTACTGCTGTACTCAACGCAACATGATCGATCGTTTGGAAGTCTCCTACCGTCTCAGGAGCCGTGGGCCAACAGCGTTTAATTACCGGACGTAAAGTATCATTTGCCACTAGAGATGATGGTACCTTATGCAGGAGAAATACAGCGTTTTCTCACACTATAATCTAAATATCAGAACAGCCGTGTGTCTCAGTATGGCCGGGTGTATACAACAGCCTGAGAGAAGACATACATTCCTCACGGAAGTAACACGGAATTTGGTTTTCCTTTTGACGTAACAAAGCTTCGTAATTCTATACGACAGGAACTTGAGAGGAATTAAGGCATGAAAATAAAATATGTCATACCAGATGTTTTGGTAAACACATCTCGGAAGATCAGGTGAATACGTTGGTTTTGGGAGGTCCTCTACCCCCTACTCTTGGGTCTGGGACCTTACCTTATGTATACCTTACGATGGATTCAAAGGTCTTTAACCTAACTGCTCGTTCTGGGACCAAGGTGTCGTGTTGTTTCCTTGTTCAAACAGGCTGTTGGAGGCCGCGACCCTCAGGCCCGCGTAGCCAACACACGCGGGGGAAAATACACTCAAGGAAGCCACCAAAGTGCTGGACAAATATATATATACTGCATCATGACGTTATTGAGGGATTCACACAAAAAGCCCCACACGAAAATGAACGAGACTCGTCGATTTCCAAGAGGAGGCCGTCGTCTATCGCTGGGCGCGCGCGTGTGTACGTCTGTCAAAATCCTAAAAGAACGGCTAGACGCCTTTGAAAAATGACTTCGGGGGAACGCGTTGGACGCCTGCACGGACACTTCTGAGCGGCACTCCGCCCCTGACTTCAACAGAAGCTCACAAAGGAGAATAATAATAATAAAAAAAGAATGGGTCTCTTGTGTCGCATGCAGCATTTCTCATTTTTCTTCTAATGAAATGGAGATAAGAACTTTTCATGCTGCAGGATCCGTAAAGCCACTGGGGGGAAAAGCAGACTGCAGTGTGCAGTCTGTGGAGGCGGCGACATGATGCGAAAATATAGCTTTCTTCTTTATCAGAATTTCAGTGGAGATAATCCAGCAGCGTCGAAGGGAGACGGTCGGCTGGCTGTTCAGACCAGGGAGCGAGTGCAATCCGGGAGGCTGGTGGAACCTGGCAGTGTGTGGTTTACTGGGGACTGGTAGAGGGATCTGGCAGCGTGTACTGGGGAGGATATCAAAAAAAGTGTGTACTGTTATTCTGGAAGTATGGAGAAGGAAGTTTGCAGGCTGTACTGGGAGAGGCAGATGATAATCTGGCCGTGTGCACTGGGGAAAGAAAGGGCAAGCTGGCAGTATACTGGGGAAGGTAGATTTTAAGCTGGTAGTCCGCACCGTGGAAGATAAAAACAAGTTTACGGTGAGATCTCAGGGAATGTAAGGGAAAGCTTTCACTGTACTGGGAGAGGTATAGCTAAGCTGGTAGCGTATGCTGGGGAAGGTACAGATAAACTGGTATTGCGTAATGGGGATGGTAAAGATGAGCTGGCAAGTGTGTACTGAGGAAGGCAAACATACTTTAGCAGTATGCACAAGAAGAGGTAAAGATAAGCTGACAATGCATACTAGGGAGCTAAAGCTGGCTGTATTGTGTACTGGGTAAGGTAGAAATCAAGCCAGTACTGTGTGCTGGGGGAAGGCAAGATACAAAATTGGTTGTGGCTCAGGAGCTGTCTGGCGGGGAGGAGGTCCCAGTAAATCTTAGGTAAGAGACGAGCGACCAAGGGTGGTAGGGAGGCTGGAGGAGTCCAAATGGACTTAATGGAGGGGGTCTTGAGTGTGGCTAATGGGGCATAAGCAGAGGTGCCAGCAGGAGGAATGAGCAGATTCGGAGACATGGAGAGTGGGAGGAGGGGGAGGAGGTCGTCTTTCGTCTCTTACATAGAAGAGGGGTGTTGCCTGGAAACGCTTTGTGTCGCTCGCTTTGACAGAGAGAGAGAGAGAGAGAGAGAGAGAGAGAGAGAGAGAGAGAGAGAGAGAGAGAGAGAGAGAGAGAGAGA